>CAEGAG010058427.1:0-237447 GCA_903067065.1 Brachyrhaphis terrabensis
GGAGGTGGACCGTCTGGCTGAGTGGTGCGACAAAAACAACCTGCAGCTGAACACAGAGAAGACGAAGGAGCTCATAGTGGACTTCAGGAGGAATGCTGACCTACACCCACCCATCCACATCAAGGGGACAGCGGTGGAGCGCGTGGACACCTTTAAGTTCCTGGGAGTACACATCTCCGAGGACCTGACCTGGACGACCAGCTGCTCCAAACTCATTAAGAAGGCACATCAGCGCCTCTTCTTCATGAGGACCCTGAGGAAGAACCACCTGTCCTCAGACATCATCAAGAACTTCTACCGTTGCACCATTGAGAGCATCCTCACAAACTGTATTACAGTTTGGTACGGGAACTGCTCTTCCTCCGACCGGAAAGCACTGCAAAGGGTGGTGAAAACAGCCCAACACATCGCCGGTGCACCGCTTCCTGCCATCAAAGACATCTACAGGAAGCGGTGTCTGAAAAGGGCCGGGAAAATCACCAAGGACATCAATCACCCGGCACATACACTTTTTTCCCTCCTGCCCTCTGGGAGGCGTTACAGAAGCCTACGGACTAGAACCACCAGGCACCGGAACAGCTTCTTTCCTACAGCTGTCACGCTCCTGAACGCCTCCTGACACAAATCACAACACATGGACTGTTCACACACACACCACGGACTGTTTTAGCTCCACGCCATTATTGCTACTTGGTTCACCTGCAAATAAACATCTATATCATGCATAGCACTTCTGGATAGATGCAAATCGCATTTCGTTGCTTGTACTTGTGACAGTGCAATGACAATAAAGTTGAATTCTATTCTATTCTATTCAAGTGAAGTTTTGACGTGGTTTAAATGACCTGGTTTAAAATTAAGACTTATTTTTCAGTTCCAGCACAACAAAAGCGTAAAGTCAAGACACATGGCTTTGCGGTAAATATTGTGTCAACGCAATTTGCATTGCATTGACACAATAAATAAAGACTGAGACCTCAAAATTACAAAGAAGTGTAATTGTGACTTTAGACAGAGTTGTTTCAAGCAATTCGTGTCAAGAAAATTAAAGTCTGAATTCTTGTGATTATTTGAGTTTTTTAAAACAACCATGAGTAACCACACACCTGTTATAATGAGGCATTCATTTTGTTCCAGAGCTTCAGTAAAGAGACGAGAAACAATAAGCTCTGGGTTGATGAGGAACCGGATCTCCTCCTGGACCAGTCCATGTCCTGTGACTCCACCTCCTACATACCTGTTTGCAAAGTCAACCTAATGAGGGGGGAGGAGAGGAGAGGTACAGGTAAGGTGCAAAGACTGAAAAAGGAAAGCACGTCCTCCTTTATTTTTAGGTTTTAACACTAAATAATCAACCATCTCAAAAAAATTGAAATCATGTCACATTCTCCTGAACCCAATATTGTGTATCAGCTCATTAGCTTATTTTATTGCAATATTAAGGATATGAACTTAACATTTTAATATATTTTGTCATAATTATTGCGAACAACAAAAGCAACAATCAAAAACTAATTACCGGTATAACTTATTTCCAGTCTTATTTGTTTTTAAGGCTCCTTTCTGACACAGCTAGCATATAGAGGTATGGTTTTTCTATCACTAAACTTCACACAGTAACATTAAATTATATTTAAAAAGATGTATTGATTTTTATTTATGCTCTTTTGGAACCAACAGTAGTTCTGCGTTTTCAGCACTATTCAAACACAGTAGCACATACTGACAAGTATTTACCAATTCTTCCCCAGGAAACGGCCTTATTTGCATCGACATAATAAACAAAGTCTTCTACCTCATTCAGTAATGGGTCTAGAAATGGTAGATTTTAATTTGGCTGCAAATAAATGAAAAACATGTCCCCATTTTAAATTTAAACCAAGCTTACTTGCTAGCACACCCTAATTGAGTCCAACTTGTTGCATGCAATACTATGAAATAATAAAACATAATATATATATACATACACACACTTTGGGTTGTTTACGCAATGCTAATGACAGGAACTGCGATTGTCACTCTCATTACTTGAATAAACAACTATTATTTTCCCATTAGCCGTCACCCACAGAGGAGGTTTAATACAAACAAATGTCTAAGGATGACCGTTTCCTCCTTGGTGATAATGAAATTAGAAAATCAAAACAAAAACAATGCACATGAAATTGTAATAGATACAATAAATGCCAATGAAATACATAATGTACAGCTGAGCAACTGTGGAAAATCTGAACAACAGTAAAGCTGTGTTGAGACTAAGTATTGAATTTTATTTCTAAAGGGCAACATTTGACCATCCCTTGTCATTTCCAGCTAGTCAAAGGTAAATCAGTAAAACATCTTATGATCTCAGAAAATCCAAGTGGAGAACATCTTATTTATTTCACCAATTAAATTCAACAACTGAAATAGATTTAGTAGATATGGTGGAATACATAAAGTGTGTATTTCTGGTCATTTTTATGATTAGGTCTTAAAAATCAAAGACCCAAAATTCAGTTCCTCAGAAAGCTTGCATAATAAATAAGCATCCATCCAAAACCTTATAGAGAATCTGGGATATTGTCAAGAGAAGGATGAGAGGAACCAGATCCAAGAAAGCAGATGACTTGAAGGGAGTGAATAAATTCACCTGGACTTCTACAACACTTCTGCAGTAACACAAACTGATAGCGTCCATGCTACACAACACTGTTGCAGTAATTCAAGTATTAAATGCATACGGTAGAGTACATGAACCAACTTCACTTGTTGAACTGAATTATTGAAAATGTACAATTTTGATGAATTTATTGGGATTAAACTGAACAGAAGTAAATTGCTAAAATTAGAAAAGTTTTTTACATGAGAAGGTTGTAAACTGATGCGGTCATCTTAATATATTTATCTTTATTCTGAAACATTGCTTCATTATCTTATCATGTAACATAGACCATTGTTAATACATAGGCCTAAATCTAAGACCAACAATTCTATGCAAAAATAATTTGAGGATGCTCAAATCTCCCTCCATAAATTCTCTCTTTGTACCGGTAATCATCTGTAAACACTTCAGGTGTAGGGAATATTTTACAGATGTTACCCTGACACATCCTTAAATCACCGTCCTTGTTTGTGTGGTTTAGATAAAAGAACAGTCCGTCCAATCACAGAGCAGATACTTATGCATGCTGTCAGAAGTGAGGGTTCTGCTCAGTGGCCCGCAGCTACGTCAATCTGTGTGACAGTAAGTGTGTTTGTATGTGCATGTTTTCCAACCAGTCACCCAACTCCTCACCTTTATCTCTGGTTCAGCTCCTGACCTCGCACCCTCTCCCCTTCAATCTCACCCCCTGACAGGATGACAGCCTGCTCTGCCCCATCCAAACAACACACAGCCACTGTCCGGCCTGCTGAGGTAGCCGTCAATTCTCTTGCAGGACTCTTGGCCCACTGGGTCATCCCAGTGCAATGCCTAACTCTCGTCATTTATATTTTCTCCATGTGCCATCTTCCCTCTATCCTCCCACCCAGGGGTCCTCCCCTCCACCCTTGCCTTTCTGAGCTGCTCATGTGTATACAAATACTGTCAACTGCAGTAAAATAATAAATAAATGCAATAGCAGCAAAGGAACACAGAGGAGGAGGATAAAATCCAGTTGGGAGAAATAAATACCTAATTATAGGTCTTAAAAAATGTAGTATAATTTTTACCACTTTATTTCTTCTTTTTATGAAGCAAGAGGGCTGCTGATTATTGGTAGGTGTGTAACCTTGAACAATATAAGTGCAGAAAAGGAAACAAAAAGCTCAAAATTATATAAATGGTTATAAAGACAGAAAATGGGTTAAAAATATGTAAAGATGAAAATTGCCAGTCATTGCCAAATTGCTCTATAAAGAGTATCTTTCCCCCTCCAAAACATTTACTGATTTTGCATAAAATCCATCACAAAGTTAAAGCAAAAATTTCCCATTAATCTGAAAAACGTAGACTCAAATTATTTTGTTGATCAAATTCTAATGACAGCATTTTGTTGCACAACGTCTGTTTTTCATCTATTGACTCTTTTAATTTATTAAAGTTGTAATTTTCTAACATTATTTCTCCAAGAGGGATTTCTGCTGTTCCCTTTGGCATTTTTAAACATCTGGTGAGATAACAGGATGAGATTATCCCAATGGGAAGTTGCTGTAGACTTTGACAGACATGAAGTATGAATATCACAAGCAAAAGTGTGATAAAATTACAAACTACAACCTCAACTTGACTAAATTTGCAAACTGAAAGACACAAAGTTGTATTAAAAAAGAAAAAGTATGCACATAAAGCTGAAACTTAAATTCTGCTTTAAAAGTCTGAAAAACAAAGTTATTCGTGACTACAGGAAATTATTGAGTCATGTTAAATTATTGCACTGAATGCAAAGCTGCACAAGAATCCTTACCTGAAGCATCCCGTATCCATCGTCCTCAATTGTCCCCTTACAAGTGATATGGAGGCGCTTCAGCTGAGTCTGAGAACTTCACAGAACATTTTCGATTACCGACTGCTACTTGTGTATTTTGATGAAAATTATATATTATTCTAATTTATCAGTCTTGAATAATAGATTTGGTTAATAATATAAGTGGTGTTTACCTTTCCCAGTCTGGTGGACTGGTAAGAGTTTGCCTTGCGAATGTAACAAGACCATTAGGTCCTTGAAAAAGACACAAAGAATAAAATGGTTCATTGACTCAATAACAAGATGAGCAATTAGATGAAACTTAAATAATTTTTGGATCTTACTTGTTTCAGTAACTCTCCTGAAGTAACACAGCAGAGTTTTTAACTTCTCAATCTTTCTAGGAGAAGAGCCTTCAAACAACCTGAAATGAAAAATAAACAGACATTTGAGCTTTACAAAGAGCTTTTTCTACATGATGATGTTAACGCAGTAATTTATTAAAAATCCACAATAATAAAAACAAATTTTTTAGGTTCCGACAGAAAAGAGGAATTCACATTTTACAGAACCTTGTACAAAACTTGAAAAAGATTTGATGCTTAGATCAGATGAGACAAACATCACTGCATATCAACCTGAAGCTCGAAGTTCAGATTTTCAAATCTCTGTACACATCATCTATAATGCAAGCTTTCCAACAGAACGATGTCTGGTCCGGCCTTCCTTCCTTAATACAGTGATACTGCCTGCCGATGTTTTTGGGAAGTTAAAACTAAGGAGGAAGAACAAGTAAGGAGTGGTGGATGGAAAACTTAAATCACCACATACTGGGACACCCTCCATTAAAAACACCCCAAGGTCTTGGTTAATTAAATTAAGCATTTATCTTCCTCTCCAACTGTTTTCTGTTCAGTTCAGTTAAGATTTAAAACAGAAGAATGCAATAAAATGAGAAACGTATTGCACTAAAAGCCCTTTAGTGGTGTGTATATATATATATATATATGTATATATATATTAAATACAATTCAAGCATAAATGGACAACTTTAGTTCTCCCCCCAAGTATAAGAAAAAGATTTGTAACATCCTAGATCGATAACAGTAAGTCTTGCACCATGGAAAATGAGCTTTAGAGATACAGTGGATGAGAAATGGGTTCAGAGTGATGTTTAAAGTGTTATTAAAAATTGAAACAATGAATTAAAGGGAAGCTACAAGCCATTTGCATATATTTTCAAAGATAAAAGGCTGCATCCACATTTTCTTCCCAAATGTCTGCTAAATATAATTAAGTTAACATGTTTAAATAAACATACATACCAATTTAATCAAATTACTTAATTGTAATTCCTAATCTGTTGTATAAAAAATCCACCATAAAGGCTGTGTGAGTTTTATCTTTACTGATCGTATACTTTTTTCACTCAAACAAAAAGGAGTGCATGAAACTTTTTTGCCTGTAAAACATGGTTTCTGTCAGTCTTCTCAAACAGTAGAAAACACAAGTTAAAGAAGTCTGCTGCCTTCTGCGTTGCCCCTCGAATACATCCATCACTTAGCAGAGGACAAACCTTGACAGTTCTGCCAAAACAGCAATCAGCAGATTGCTTGCTGCTCTGCTTGTCCAAGACGGAGAGCTACTGTAGCCAATAAGCAAAGTGACGGACACTCCCTCAATTACCAGGAGAAAGGGAGGGTCGGTAACGATCCAGGGCCCATTTTAGACTGCAGCGGTTGTCTTATTTCATCTTCTCAGAAAGACCACAGCCAACCCCCGCCCACTCTTGTTCTGTCCTGCATTTTTGCTGCTGGCAGAAATGCTGATAAGAGGTCCAAGTGGTCCTAAAAAGCCAGCTATGCAATTGAATCAATGTTTATATTATTACAGCATTCTTGCAGATAGCACACGGAAAGATAGGACCAAAGTACAGAGAGAAGCACAGCATGGAAAGGTATTATGTGGACTGAAAGAATAAAATAACCCTGGTCACCTCTGAAGTGTAGCAGCCACCCATTTGTTGGCAGCAGTTTAAGGGTTATTCAGATTAAATAATAATAAAATAACATAATCATTGTTTAGCTGTATTACTCATTTATCTCTATAACTCTTAAGATTTCTCAAAAACAGCAACTCCAGTTTGTCAGTCAACAACTGGGTGTTATTACATTACTCCTTTCTATCACTAATTAGGAGGAGCTCCAAGAAAACAAGAAAATTGAGTTAAAGAAGTATCTGGAAAAGGTATTGTTATAATGAGGCATTTACTGACCAAACTGAGACAAAGCAGGTAGCAAAATCTCACTTTTCTCTGTGCCCTTACCCATATGGTATAAAAAAAATCTCTAACTGTAATTCTGCAGTTGTTATGGCTGTGTTAAAACTAAACTCTAACGTTAAGGGGCCGTATGAACAGAATACAGAGTTCATGAATGATAAAATTTGAGAAACTTTAGCGAAAACTAAGAACACCCATTTTTAGCCTTTACAAATCACAACCACACACAAAAAAATTAATCAGTATACAGCAAGAAACTACTTTCTTTTTTACTTCAAAATAAGAGTCTCAAACATACAGTAGCTTTCTGGTGCAAAGTATTATTATAACCAATCAGCTTTCAAGTGTTTCAGGAACCCCTGATCATCCATGTAACTTTGGAAAAAAAAAATGCTTTAGAAATGTGGACTGTGAATGCTGATATTAGTGTTGTGGACATTTGTGCTACTTCAACATATTTTGCACTGATATGGTATTTTACAATTGAATAGCTGCAGTGATAGGCCAACTCCTCTTAGAACAACTTGTACACAGCAGGTTTTGCAGATGTTAATTGTGCGTCAGATTTATGGACATGTAGTACATGTCCGTAATGTAGTACAAAGGTTCCAAATCATGGCATTTGCACATAAAAAAAAAAAAAAATAAATAAATTACAATTTTTGAACACGTTAAAATAAAATAAACAAATTTATCAAAATTAAAGTTTTAAAATCCCATCCCTAAGATAAATCTTAGAGCTTTTGTCCTGATTTTTCTATCTATCATCTCTTTCGTCTTGGTTGAATCTAAATAATTTCAAATTTGTATCTGCCTGGGTTATGGATATTATTTAGCTTGACGGATTTACATTCATCAACACTCACATATAAAATTCAGATAAACGTCAAAATTATATGAAGTCAGAGAAAACCAGGGAAGTGTGTACTTTAAAACAGTCAAGACAAAGTGCTTCAATTAGCCCTAATGATTTTTTTCGTCTTCAATAGACCATTTACTGTTGAACTGATTGAAAGAGAAAACACCAATTTATAAAACACACCTACTACAATCTTCATCCCACATAGAAACAGGGAAAAGCAAGATAGATCTCAGCCCACAGCCTAAAACCCTTTCTAGTGATAGATGAAGTTACGTCAAGGACAGCAAAACTAAATGTTTGACCAAAAAAAATTATCAGTGTAGTGATCTTATATCAGTAAACTAACCTGCAAGCTGACATTCTAACTGGAAAGTAATGAATCCGGAAGTCAACAAACAGAATTAGTCAAACTGAGTAAAAATCACAATGATTTCTATTTGACTGGTTTTCAAGGCAGTAGCTCCCCCTGATGGAAATAATGTTATCTTGAATGGAAGGAATACAATGAAAACATCGCAACATATTCCTCACACTTTCATTAATATTGGTCAAAGCCTTTAATTAAAATGACAGTGTTAACACTTAGCAACAGACAACACAAACTGAGCCCTCCTCTCTCCTGTTTCAAGCAAAGGTTTACAAAAATAATTCAACAAGGCATTTATTTTCGCGATATGTCTGAATTAGGGAGACCCAGTACTGCTTACAATACTGTGAGTGCTGTGTTTCATGAGTCATGTCTCAATCAGTTTGTTTACCTGTAGAAGTTGATCTCAGGATAGTTGCAGTACTCCGACTTGCGGGAGTTGCGTCGAGGGAATGTGCAGAAGAAGGCGTTGGCCAAAAGACAGGCTATTTGCTCCTGAGACAGAGTCAGGGAATGGTTCATACCTGACTTAAGTAAAGGAATTGGCTGGAGGGAGACAAAAACAGAACACAAACACACAATTTATAAGCATAATAAGACTACAGGATGATGTCAATGCAACCAGACAAAAACTGGAAGACTAAATACCAGCCAATCAAAAGTGAATCCTGAAAATAGATACAAGGTTTTGTGGGTGCAGTAGTGCAGGTTGGAGGGCTGATGAGTTCAGAAAATTAGTTTAGCGATATAGCAAGCAGGAGATAAGGAGGGCTCCATTAGTTAAATGGGTGGTAGTAATTAAGGTTCCGGTTTTGTTGCTCTCCCTCAGGTTCGTTCAGTCAGACACATGGGACCCATCAATCTTTACTGATTAGGACTAAAGAGCCTCCCAAGGCCGCCAAGTAGGCAGATCAATACCACCTCTAATCACACAACCATAAACATTACCTTTTTAAACCCAATACTACAGACAATCTATACTTTCCAGCTTTACAGTCTTACTAACAGTGAACAGTTGACTTGCTTGGAAAACCACCGGAGTTTTTTCCTCTCCTTTCCGAGTGGGAGTTGAATTCAGTAAATTGAATTAACTGAAGACTCTGTAATAGATAATGCAATTACAAAAATACCAATCTTGTAATAATTCCTGTATCGCTATAATGGATGACAGAGTCTGAAAACAAAGACAAATGAAAATGACATTTAGACGGACCTCTAAGAAGGACCAGCTGTGTGTACCAGGGAATTAAAAGAGGTCTGTGGACTTTAACGTTCAGTGTATCAGGCCCGGTTAGACTAAATGTATTTCTCAATGAAAGGAATCCCTGGTGCAGAATGTTAACTTCAGCAATGAAAGAATGACAAATGGTCAACAACCAGAGTGTGCAATACATAAAACAAACATATGACATGTATTAATCTGTTTAATCATAAAAAGGGCTTGATGCAGGGATTTAAAGTTAATAACTTTGTTAAGCCCTGACTTAAAAAAAACGAAACACTTAAAATGATCTAAACTGGATGCATTTATGGATAATATAAATCAAAAGCAATTGTTGGATCCCCTTCCAACATAAAAATATTTTGCACAAATCTCTCTTGAGACAACATTAGCTAATCTAATATTAGATTAGCTAATCTAACAAATATGTACCTAAAGTTTGTAAAACTAAGTTATTCAATTGTTTTTTTATTGCTTTTTTTTCTTACCTCTTACTACAGGTAATCTGACTCAGACATATGATTTAATCTAAGAAAAAACCTTCAAGTTTAAAAACACAATGCAACACAAAACATTTTGAGTGAAAGAAGTACAAAAGAAAACATGTTTGAATAGTATTAAAGAAAAAAAATCAGTCTGCAATGCCATAAACTAAGAATTAAGGTAGGAAAATGCTTACCATTGTGCAGAGGCGAGGTGCACTAAGTGCGAGCTCGACCATATCAGGTAGTATGCCCTCAAACAGCTGTTGCAACTCACAAAACTCAAGATACTGAAATAAAGCCAAAATACAGAAGTGGCGTCAATTTTTATTCATCTGAGGAACCTCCAGTATTTTCTAGAAATCGTTACATGTACTAACAGCCCAATTTCAACAAAAGGTTTTCTCAAACAGAGGTTTATAAGATGAGCATGAACCTGCAAGAATAATAAAGCAAACTAATTAGTAAAAAAAAAAAAAATCCATAAATATTGTATAAATTTATATTTTTATTTTTTGCTAGTGTTAAGATACCTGTTTATTTAATTTACCCTTTAAATTTGAATAATTTACCATTTGATTTCTTTACACCATTTTTCCCCAACCTGCTTTGCTATAATTTCTCCTCCATTTTCAGATTTTAAATGCCTCCAATGATTTTGCATTATAGCATTATATCAAAGATAGACTATTTTTAAACATGTATTTATTTTAAATTTGCTTTCAAATAAATTTATTTAGATCGCTCTCCTATTTTTTTATTTCCACATGCATAATTAATTTACATTTTCTTTTTTTAATTTCATTTTCTGGATTTAACTTCTCCCCTCTCTCTGCTGGACTTAAGAAACGACAGGACCAATCATACTGTTCTGGTCCATGTGGTCTTCCAAAACGTTGATGTTACACCTCTTGGACATCAAACAGTCCCAACGTTTTAAAAGGAGAAAAGAAAATATATGCTGCTGAGCCACTCGCAGCACAGAACGCATTTTCAGAGGAAACTATCATCAATCAGAAAATGAGCCCGCCGTGACCGAGGCACCCATACTTCAGCTGCAGCTTACCTCAGCATCCATGGGCAATTCCCTCTAAAATAAACATCCAGGTTTTCCATCATACACCCAGATTTACAACACAATCATTTATGAGTGTATTGGCTTCGAATGTCACCGTCATCAATCACTTGCCTTATTCTATCAAGGTAAGCAGGGGAGCTAGCACTGATTAAATGGACCTTCTGGAGCAAATGCAAATGACCAATTGTGGGGAGAGTGGCAGGCTGGTTGATTTTCAAGAGGAAGTCTTCTGCGGTTGACTTAGCGAGGAGCATTTATATGGCTGCAGAGCAGGTCTGACTAAACGCTGTCAGAAGTAATGAGCTGGCAGACATCATAAAATGCTCCTGTGGGACTAATAGATGGTAGGTGGTGATGCAGCAGGATGATGGCAGAAAGGGGAGAGAACTGCATTTAAACTGCTAAAGCAGCACGGTCCCATATGGTTAGGCAAACCATGTGATTTCCATGTTTAAATGTCTTAAAGTATCTCCAACAAGTCCTAGTAATTAGAGATCACGGGTTAATGGTGATTTTATCATGTGGTTAAAAGGTAAATGTAATTTAGTGAGGGGGAAAATTACACAAGTATTGGTTTGTTTAAAGTAAAAATGGTTTCACAAACAAACAGCACAGAAAACACAAACCGCTGGGTTTTTGTTTCACTGTCAGAGGTTCATTGGTAAGAGCTACATCAGTTATACTTACTCTTGGACTGTTACCCTGCTCTGTCCTCACAAATATTCATCAGATAGTGACACAGTGACAGTTTCATTCGGCTGAGAGAGAAACACTACGACGATTTACAGACAAGCTCTAATTTGGATAACCCTTTTTTTCCCCCTCCTATGGCTGCTACACATTGAGAGGAACGTCAATCATTGATCTGGGGCAATACGCCTCCACACAATTACCTCCCCTCCCCAGGAACAAAATGTTGCTCTGAATTTAATCAGGCAATCCTGAGTAAGGAGAGGAAGAACAGTTTCATTTCAAATTCACAATAATCTGCTTGAAATTTAGTTTGTAAGATTAACTAGTAGGGTTCCCTTCACATGTTTATTACCAAATGCTCAGATTTTCAACTCAAGGATTTTAAAATAAATAAAAATGATAAAAATGACTTCATAGCAAGGTGAAAAACTGGTCAAAACAACAGCAAACCTGCAATCACTGATTAATAAACAAAGAAATATAGTACAGCTTAATTAGATATAGATATTAGATATAATTAACAGATATCCACATTTTTAGTATTGTATTTTGTGTATAATGAACATTGCACATTACACTGACAACATATTTAACATATGTTGTGCACAGAGGGGTGGGTCAATAAATAGAAGAATGGAAGGAGGGAAAGATAGATCAACATTATATTTTCAGGATAGAAAATAAAAGTCTTCAATACAAATGTGTAGCCACACTCTTGCTTCTGCGTCCAAGGTTATTCAGGTCTAGACTGAATAAATAGATTCACTCTATATTAGGTCCATAAGAACCCTGATGTAAGAAATGTGGCTGTTCTTCACAGCATCTGTTTCTGGAAAGTTTTGCAATAAAACCATCACGTTGCAAAAATATGCTTTATTATTTTCTAGTATCGATATAGACTAGTATTTAAGCAATGAAGATTAAGCAAAAACAAATAAAAATGTACTCTCAAGTCTTAATTAATTGAAGGCATATCATTCCAGCAACATTCCACACCTTTATCTAATATTGTATGTTTCCCTGGTAACATGCAGTCCTGTTTTCATACCTTTAGTACTCTTCATTGAAACAAGGAGGAATACTGAAGCCAAAACAACAAAGTGTAAACAGTAATAAGGATTTTGTGCCACCACAGTGTTTCCTGCAGGGTGATACAATAAATTAATGTCCTATAAAAGGTCCACATTCAAAGTGATTGGACAGAAAGACATGCTGATCATAGAGGCCAGGAAAGGCAAGTGTCGTTCCTCCCTCCTTATTGTCTTTACAGATTTAATGGGACATTTTAATTACATTGAATTAAGCCATAAGAGACTTAAGTTGCTATTGACCCAACGAGTCTTACTCCGAAAAATTATTTCCCACAAGAGGGAAAAGGAAAATGGTCTGAGTAATTCAATGAGAGAATGGAAATAAGAAATAAATGTAGCTTTTCTAGTGAAATCACAGAGCCATCTTAGCAGTCGTATTTAATTAACTGTAACAACTTGACCAGCATATTTACAAAGAAAAACATTGATGATTAGATATCAATGTATATACTAAAACGTGTTTTCTTCTTAACTTTAGAGAGAATTACAGTTATGTGTCAAAGAATATCCCTTAAGAATGCAAATAGCTCAACACAAAACATCTCAGAAATCAGTGCATTCCAAAAAAAAGACAGTGCCCACCAAAACAAATGCTTTGGTTTTGTTTGATAGTAATATTAATAATATTTGTTTGCATAGTTAGAGTGAACTGAGGATAGAAAGTGAGAAAAGGAAAGAAAGAAAATTAAGATAAGCCATTGCTCTTGTTTATATGCAACAGCTGCTGATGCTTTGATCTGCACTCGTCTGTGCTAACTGTAAGGTGCTCCCAGGAGCCTCTGAAGTACCTGATGGGGATGATGAGCAGCAGCATGTGTGCAGTCAAATGAATTAAAGCAGACTTTCTTCACAAGCAACTCTAAACTGTAATATGCCATAAGCTTGTTTCTTTTTCTACAATAAACTAAAGATAACGTCATTGTGGCTTAAAAACTGATTACTAACAAAATAATGACATGTTCATTACTGTTTTTAATTAATATTTTAAATAGTTTTGCTGTTTTCACACATATAAAAGAAGGAAAAAAAATGGCATACAGCATTGACTATATGTTTCTTATTTTCTTTGTAAAACAATCATGTTCAGAACTGCTTACCTCTGTGCAAAAAAGGTTCAAGGCAGTGAAGTCCCACTTCTTTGCATGGGCCGTGTTGTACCTCAGTATTGCATCCTGAGGAAGAGAACGGAAGCTATTCATTTTCAGAAAATTGACAAGTTAAGGTTGGCCGTCATTGATCTTAAATCGAAAACTCAAATGTCTCAGGATAGCACAGTGTGAGAAGTTTTATACGCAACCTGAAGAAAAAGAGTTGCAGACTCTGCCACCATGTGGTTGTTTGTGGTATATGTTTAGACATTCATAAAATGTTTTAAAAGAGCTAAACTAAAACCTAAGAGAACCTAGGCTACAGATTAAGCTAAATAATGTTTTATAAAAAAGCCAGTGGCATTTCTTCTCTTTGGTTCTGAACATCAGTAAAGACGTTTTTTTAAACTGTTTAAATAAGCTACAAAATAAAACATTTTTTAACAAAATACATAAAGAAAAAAGTTGATGAAATGAATTAACATTGAATCGCTTAGTTTAACAACAATGAGCTGAAATTATGATTGACTAAACACACAAGTCTAAAAGGCTCTTACCCTGACATCCAGACAACTTTTGAATCCTCTGTGTAAGGCAGTATGGATCAGTTCCCACCGACTCTGGAAACCACTTCCATCCTTTATAGTTATTATTAAAGAAAAACATAATACTTGTCATACAACAGTGAGATCTTTTAGAGCAATCACGTGATTTAAAGGGAGGCTATGGTAAACATAAAGCATGAAACTATAATTAATATACCTCAGTTTCCAAAGGAAACAGATTTTTTTCAGAGCAGGGCATCTTAACGGACAAATCATCCCACACATCTCTGAACTTGGAGGGGTATGGAATGGGGATTTCTCCCTCTGTGAGGAGATCTGTCTGTAACAGGAAAGGCAATAAATCCCACCTTTAGCACCTCTTCTGCTTTATGATCTTGTTCCATGTAACCATATGGAACAATAAAATTATTGTCTGAAGCGAACTCAAACAATTAACACAAACAAATAAACAAACATAAGTGATTCAATAATGACATGACTTGTAAAAAAAGAAAAGAAATACATTTAAGACAAAAGATAACCTACACCAAACTGCCATCATCGTCATTAAAAACCAGTATTGAGTCATACAGACTGTTTCTGAGATAATAGGTTGCTATTCAGGGAATTACTGTGATAGTATGAAATGTATCCAAAAAGTTGGTCCATGACTAAATACCTACTAGTAAAAAAAACCCCACAGTGAACCATTAGTGGTATTAAACCAATGTGGAAGCAACAGAGAACAGCAAAACCAAAAAGTGGTAGAGCACAAAATCACAGAGCAAAGTTAGCAAACACTGAGGCTCACAGTGAACAGAAGCCACCAACTTTCTACAAAGTCAGTAGCTACAGATGAGAAGATGGATAAACAAGTCAGTAGCTACAGATGAGAAGATGGATAAACGGACGGATGACCAGATACAACTTTTTACAATGGGATAAGGAACACAATTTGCAGATATATATATATATGATCAGAAGATAATTATTGATTATTGCCAGGGTTGTCACTGATTATAACTCAGTTTCTAACACAAATAATTTTATTATTATGGTCCGTGAAATTATTACAGTTGAGAGATGATAAAGTGTGATGTTTAACACCACAGTAGTCCGTTTTCATGCAATAACTATGCACCGTTGTCTAGTTTGGCTGGCCTGGATGTTGATGGAACGGCTTTCTTGTAGCCTCACACAAGAACATCCAGAGTTCCTGTGGGACAGGCAGCGGAGGATAGGCAGGGAATCTTTACTGACAAGACACCCTGAGGGAATCTCAGAGGACGGCTCAGCTCAGCCCAGTGCCGTCTACTTCATTTTCTCTCTCATGCTGTCTGTGTCGCTACATCTAAAAGAGAACGTTTCACAGCTTCTTGCCACTAATTAAAACAAAAGATATTGCAAGTGAATCATGCTCTGGACCGTTTGTATTCTTGGTGAGAATAAATTCTTCTTTTTTTTTTTTACTACTAAATAAAAAAATGGTTGTTAACTCACCCTAACTGTGACAGTATGATTTGGCGTTGCTTTTAGGTGAGACAGAGGTGGAGCGCATTGAGGTTTTCTGTTGAGCTCATCTATGGGAGTCCCCAGCCATGCTTTGTCCAAGTTACACTGAAAACTGAAAATCACAGGTCAGTGAGAATGGAGTTAAGTAAATAGCACTGTCTGAACAGTCCTTTCTTTCTAAGACACTAACCACCATATAAAGAAGTTGTACCTTTTACTAATCGCATCTGGCTGGCTCTCAATTAAGTCCTGACTCATATCAGACAAGCCGCTGCACTCCCCCATCTCTGCATCCTCTTCTTCAGTGCTTGTGGTAACAGGACAGACTTTTTTCTGAGTCAAACTTCCAGAGTCGGAATCTTTGACAACCTGCAGAGATTTTATACCCGGATCCTTTGCAGAGTCCTCCACACAGCAAACCTTACCATCACAACAATCTGATAGACTGTTGACTACAGTGTCACACGATGGACTGTCAGGACTCAGCATTTCCACATCATTGGGTGTGCCAGAAATTTTCCTGGGACTGTTACTAAGACAAAGGGTGAGTTTTGGATTTGACGGGTGTGCAGCAACGCAGGATGTTTTAACTTGGCGAGGACCGGGTGAACTGGCTCGCCTCGATTTCTGTCCATTGCTGTTGTGAGCTTGGTCACTTCTGCTTTCTGAAGTAACCGACTCATCCCCTACACCTGCAGACACACAGTCTGCTGAATTTAAACAAGCCAGGCCATCGGGTGTGTTCTCTGATGGTATGTGGTCTTTAGTTTGATCGGACGTTTGAAGCTCTCCTTTTCCATCCGTTTGTTGAACATCGCTCTTTACGTCTTCTGGCCTGGGATCATCAGTCAAACTGTAGCAGAAAAGGGAAAATAAGGAACTCAACAAAAGAGCTGCTCTCTTTAAAACATTTTTCCAATGGCAATAATGTGCCTCGCAAAAGTATTCATACCACTTAAAAGTTTTAAATGTTATCACAATACACTACAAATTTCAATATATTTTATTAGGATTTAATGCGATGAAACGTCATGCACAGTTGAAGTTAAGGGAAAGAACAAAGTTTTCTAAAGTTTTAACAAAACCAAATTTGAAATATCTAGAAGGTAAAGAACTCATTCTCCTTTTGTCTGAAACCACTGAACAAAATCAAGTAAAGCCAATTCTCTTCAGAAGTAATCCACTTAGTAAATAGAGAACACCTTCTTGTAATTTAATCTCAGTATAAATATGGGTTCTCGTTTTTCCTTTTTAACACTTGGCAATCCTGCAAGAAGACTTGAGACTGAGTTGGAGATTTGCCTTAACAACACTAGACCTTAAACATACAAGTAGAGCTACAGTAAAATGGCGTACACCAAGCATTTATTTGTTAAAGTAGACCACTCAGCAAATTGTCCAAGTATACAACTGCGTGGGAACTGGGAACTGACAGGACTTTAGAAAAAAAAATATGTTCAGGAATGCACTTTACAATTATGTATAATTTACATAAGAATCACAGTTTGCCTTTATAACACAAGTATTGGAAAAGTTCGACATGAATGAGTGCTACTGCAGTCCTTTATCAGAAACCTGCAAAGCCAAAAGCATCCATACCTGCCTAAAGCTTCTCAGAGTAGAACATAAAGTACGGTAAGCATGCAATGTAACATCTTTTTACGCTTTACCTGCTTTGATGATCCATCTCGATCAGTCGCTTACAAGTCAAAGCAAACACACCTGTGAAGCAAAACAAGAAAGTGAAACTATAAACTGTGCTACAATTACTACAAATCGACAAGAAGCTACTCCAAGAGCTTTAAATAAGTAAAACAAGATTTGAGCTGTGTTACACGTCTCTCACTATTTTAAGGCTAATTTAGATTAATTGGCCGCCGTAAATATTTCAAAACACGAAGCAATATACATGAAATCGTTACATAAAAGAGAAGACCAGATAACAAACAAGCTGTCAGCGGCAAGTAGAACCACAAACTAAGATGAGCAAGCTAATTGACTAGATAATTATTCACAATCGATAAACCAGAGGAATGGGTGGTAGAGAATGTGTTTCTGAAGTATATGTTTTTCTCCCAGCCTGACTGTTAAAACATCTTGCAGTGCACATCCCGACCCGAGTTGTCTTTGACTGGCAGAAAGATTTAAGCGCTTTTAGATCGGCTTAGCTTCTGGAAAACAAAATGTAAACACCCTGAGCAAGCTAGCGGTACTGTCTTTTTTCTTTTTTAAAACAAAGAAATGTCCACTTACACCGGTGCACCTCTTAAAGGGGAGACGTTCGACGACAAAACATTACAAAATCTTCTTAATACCTCTGCATGCAAACTGCGTCGCTCCAAATATTACTATTTATACATTAACTTTCACCTCCTTTCTCCAGATGCGGTGACACCACCAAATCAAAACCGTTCTTCTTCTTCTTCTTCTTTTTTATGGCGGTTGGCAAACAGCAATCTGGTGCTTTACCGCCACCTTGCGGTAAGGAGTCTGAATGAGGCTGAATAAACTAAATGAAAACTATGGTTTAGCAAACTTGGTTTTCATCAAATAAAGAAAAATAACATTAAAACACACATCAACAGGCCCTTTTCTTTCGCGATTTATGAGAGTGTGTTGTCCTTTCCTTTTTGAGACCCATTAATTCTGTTCTTTCTCTCTGATATTTCCTGCATGATCAGTTGTTCCCCTCGAATTTTTGTTCCTCAATCATTCTCAGATTCATCTCCCTATTGTAATGTTGCATTAAGTCCTGAGTGTCCCAGCTGTAGTAGTCATGATCCTTTTATATATTCTGTTTCTTCAAGATCAAACTTCTACAAACTTCCTTTTTAAATTCTGTAAAACCACATTTTAATCTAATCTGTCCTCTATGTTTGCCATTTTAATTTATTTTCATAATTTTTTTCATAATAGTTATTTATTAGAATATAAGGAAGATTTTCTGAATGACTTCTTAATGAACTAAGAATTAACTAAAATCTCAACATAATGGCTAGATGTTTTGTCTTCTCAGTCCAACAATGCAATAATTTCTTCTGTCTAGATTGTCCAATATAATTCACTCCAAATGTGAAGTCTGAATTCTGGAACAATGACTGCTACTTCTTTAGTCTCTAGGATTTTTAACATAATAAAACTGCTCCACACTTCACTGGACAAATAAAATGTTTATTTCTGTTCTTTCTTTTTAATAGCCTCTATTGAAATCCACAACTGTGTCAGGTTAAATTCAAGGCATTATGGGCAATGGTACTATTGGCTTGATATCTAATTTACTGATTTCTAACTGTTGTGTTCTGTATAATTGTCCAACTAAATGTTCAACTATTCCAATCTATAAAGCTGAAGCTTTAGTTGGTTTACTTGCAACTGCAATTAACCACAAAGCCTGATTTTGAATGGCATGCAATTTTCTTAGAAACTGTGTCAGAAGCTAATACATAAACTATACAACCATAAAAAACTGTGTATCAAATCACACACCTGACAGCAAAATAATTAAAAGGTGCATATTGCCCTCTATTGTATAAGAGAACAGTGCAGATAGTCTTATATCGCTCCTGTCCATGTCTGTCCCTGAAACTGTTAGAGCCTTCTGGCTCTGTTCCTGTTTCCTCTCTATTTAATATCAGATTAACTGGATGATCAGAGTCTGTGAACAGCAGTCACAGTTTTCCTGTTTTAATAAATATACATTACACACATGGATAAAATTGTCATTACCCTTTGTCAATGGCTGTAGACACCCACAATAGACACTGAAATAATTTGAAACTGAGAAAAGTGATAGTAAATTAAAGTCTACTGAAAATTGACCAATGCAAATTCGACATTGCTTTTGAATTGTGGCTCAACAAGAACAATTAAACCAGTTTTGTTTCATAATATTTTAATGAAAGAGACCACAGTTCGACACAGAGCTTTAAAATCAAGCCACAGCTTTATTTGCAAAAAACGATAATCATTTTTATATTTGTATCAAATATTTTACATTCCAATTTTTTGGAATGCTACATTCTTATTAATTTAACCCTCCTGTTATGTTCGTTTCTGAGGTACAGCAATAATGTTCGATAAAAAACAAGAATTTCCTTTAAATTTATCTTCTGTAAAATTTTTCTATTACACTGAAAAATTTTTTTCCAATGGGTGATCTTTTGGGTTGCAAATGTGTAAAATGAATAAATTTTCAACTTATATGTAGAGTGCACCTATTAAGACAAATAGAAAAAGTTTCATGCAAAAAAGTACTTCCAACTATTTAAATTTTTTTTTTTTTTAAATGGGTAAATTTGACTCGCAACATAACATGAAGGCTAATGGTGGTCACTAAAGGAAGCTATGATTTTCTGTTTTAACATGTATCATTACTTTTAAATTGTTTATTGTAAGTCTGCATGTTAACCAGTTCTTGTCTCTAAAGCTCTAGGCTTATTTGAAATATGGCTGTATGAGTACAATGTGAGTGGTAAAATTTTGTTAAAAAAAATAGAAAGGACATGGAACATTACAAAATGTAAAAACATACAATGCATATAAAAAACAAAAAATATTTTTGCATTATTATCATTTTAACTTATGAATAACATCTGACGCTTCCTTTTGAGAAAGGAAAGAAGCACCTGCTTTGTAGGCAAATTATTGCATATAGAAACACAGAGCATGACTGCAGATTTTGCAGTAGAAAAGCATTTTTTTTCTTTTTTAAGAGAAAGGCTTCACGATCTTCATTGAGATGTAATTCTGTGAAGAGAAGAAAATTCAGTGTTATTGAGTGAAACGATCTTTGCTGAGATGTTCCTTCTACTGTGAAAGCAAATAAACACTGAACCAGTTTTTGACAAAATGTGATCATTTGTAATTGACAAATAGTGAAAGATAAACGTAGAAATCTTACAGGGAGTGAATAGAACAGAATTCCAAGGAACAGGATAACCAGGAAAAGGAGAATCAGTCCAAGGAAAACCCACTTGAATCTGCGCCATATAATGAACTTCATCGTTTTGCAAGGATTTGTGAACCAGAAAAATGAAGTATCAGGGCGGCTGTGGCATAAACATAATCAGCATTGTTAGCAACCAGAAAGATCCTCAAAAATAATCCAGATCTTTGCTTAAGGAGAGATCCATTCTTACTTGGGTGGTTCCAGTTTTGGATTCATGTTTGGCTCGTCTCTGCCTTTTCCAGCAGGTCTCTCCTCCATTTCTTTTTCTTCCACAATTTCCAGCGTCATCTCCACTTTGCCCTAATTAAAATGAAAAAAACCCAAAAAAAAACAACATTGCATTCTCCACATGAAAAAAATTCCAACATAAATAAATCTTGCTCTGGACATTATCAAACATACACCAAGCTCGTGTTTCATATTTTTCTGAACTGCACATGGCCACCAGCCCCTCACGGACTTTTGGGAGAAAAGTGAAGACGAGACGTTTCTCATCTTTCCTGACAGCATCTTCAGGCTGCACTTTTCTGGAGTCTTGGCAGGGGGCATCAAATTGAGCAGGTCAAGTTCAACTGAGCCTGTGGAGGAAATATGATCATAGGATGTTTTGTGCACATGACACCTGATATTTATATACAATGTATGAAAAGAGAGAGTTATTTCCCATCACTATCTGACATTAAACCAGACCAAATATGTCTTGTTTTAGGTTATTTTGTATTAGCAAAATCATTTATTTTTAGAATACCAGAATGATTGGATATTTTTGAGAATTTGGGGAAGTTCATGCTTATTTTAACACAATTAGGTTAATTGAAAGCACTCCTCTGAATGTATGAAATGTGTATCGATCTTCACAAAGTAGATGGATCTAGCTATTTATCAAAGCATTCAGCAAATAGAAATCATTTTATTAATCCTATTTGACCTTAGACAGGAATGACTTCTATGACTGCTTTGATGTCAGACAGTGAGAAAATAATCACTACGTCTGTCTTGTATATATTGTGTATAATTGTGGTTTCAACCTTAAGTGTTGATCTATAATCCTGACATATCTTGAGTAAATAACCAAAATATTTTACCCAAGTAATCATCAAGTGAAAATTTGTCATTGTCCCATATTTGGATGATGATTTTAGGAGGAAACCTGTGCTCAGTTTTGTCCAGATTCCAAAAATGTTCCTAGAAATGGTCAAATTTTTTCTGTTAATTATTATATTTAAACACATAAAATATTGAATGACTTCTTCCTGGCCTATAGATTCACTTACTTTGCTTGAGGCAACACACAGCTGTTCTGCAGGTAAATAGTCAAACCCAAAGATGAACCTCCAGTTAAAATTTCCATCGCCATCCAGAGATCTGTAATGGACATCTGTCTTCTGTTTATTCTCTTCCATTCCTGGCATCCACCTGAAAAATAGTCAAATACCCAAACATGATGTCTTGAGGAAAAAATATCTCAGAGTCCAAAATACAGACAATTGATTTTGGTTAGAGACAACATCAGTAATTTACCCTTTAACGTAAATATCGCTCATGTTTTCTCCAGTGATACTTGTTTCATCCAGAGTGACCTCAGTCGTGTTCCAAACGACGACTCGAAGGAAGTATCTGTTTAAATATGTTGTCACAGTGCTTTCAGTATTGTATTCATTATGTTAAAATGTTAACCTGTACCAAAGTTGTGAGGCTTTTCTTACTTTTTGGCTTTCCGAGGAGTAATAACGCATGGAGGTCCAGGCAGGCCCCGAATCTTGGGGAAAATATCTACCCACATTTGTATCTTTCCCTGCAATTGTGAAAAAGAAAACTCAATCCAACTTTTCAAAGTATGTATTGTTGTTGATCTCACAGTGCCCTGAAAATGTGCTCATATCACTTGAGCTGCTTCACGTGTTATGCTACATTCACAAAAGTTATTTTAATTTTCCTATTACTAGATCAAATATTCCAAGTGGCAAGATTATTTTTTCAACCACTGCATATATCAAGTAAAAATTCTGTGAAATTTAACAAAGACAGTCAGATTTGTTGTATTTTTTTACCTGAGGGAGATTGGGTTGGTGTGAACTGTGCAGGGTTCTGGTTTCCACATGTTCAGGAACAAAACCCTGGTCTCTAAGGACATGCAGGGCCAGTCTCTCTCTAGCTGGTCCCAAATGTTGGTGGATCACAGAGTTTTCCTCTGGAAAAAGGATCACACACAATTCAAAATAATACATTAATTCAAAACTTTATTAACAGGTTCAGGTCCACAATTATGCAAATAAAATAGGTAGATTTCTTATTAAAATATGAAAATATAATATGGTTGATAATAGAAAAACTTAAAATGAAGATAAAAGAGTTTTTCCTGATGAATTGTCATACTTAGTTAATAAGCAGGGATTGGTGAGTTTCACTCAAAACAGCACTTTATTAATTCTTACAAGAATAAGAACAGAAAGCAGAAATGTTCAGTGTCCATTCAGCCTGATCTGATCTACTATACATGGAGTTATCGGAAAAGATAAAGTTGAAATTTGTTTTTCTAATGAAACGGCTTTAAATATTCAAACATCTGAATGTGGCAGCTGTCTCTGGATCATTTAAGGTAGAGTCTCAGGGCATCATTTTATGCAAGATGCATTTCTGCATATAACGGTGTTAAAGTTTTATTTTTCATACAAGAAAATGAATGGGAAATATTGCAGATTCTATTCCAAAGCAAAAATCACTCTGCAGGAAGTGAGGGAAAGGGAAATTTTAGACTGCTAAAAAATACATTAACTTGAGACAATGAAAAATGCTGTGTCATGCCAGCTGTATTCCAAACCAGGATGACTGAATTTTACAGTTTCTCTTCGTTTAGTCGTTTTGCAACAAAAGCAGCATTCTTATGTCACACCACAAGTATTGTGTTGTATTAAGTTCAGCTGATTAGACCAGCAGTTCTGTAATGCAAATCTTGCTGATGTGGAAAAAAGTGCTACTTGCTGATTTATGTGTTTAGGGGTATTGTCTTGTTGAAATATAATTTTTATCGTATTTCCTCTTTGACACGACCTCCTCAATTATGTTCAACTGTCGATTCAACTGACACTGAATATGAAAGGTTCACAAAGCAAAAAGCGTGAAGGAAGAAAACAGCTGGTGAGAAATAAAGAAATCTTAAATATAAATTGTACCATAATCTTGCAGTTTGTATTGTTTTCCAGCGAAAGATAGAGAGCTTCCATTTTCGTCTATGTGTGGAGGAAGAAGGGCTTTTTCTTTTGCCAAATTTTGGAGGATCTGGGAAGGTCTCAATTGATCTCTCCACTGATTTATTCCAGACCTACAATCATATTAAGCCACAGCATCAAAACAACAAAGAACTCCAACCATCAACCTTTAAAGAGCAATTTCAGCTAAGTAAAGATATTATGCCACTTCTCCGTAGAAGAAAGTTTCCACTTACACACAGTATGTCTCTGGCAGCCCACAGCACGACCTGAAACAAGACAGGAACCTGTTCTCCAAGTCGACGACTGTCTCGCCAACTTTTTCATCTCTGCTCAGTAAGTCGAAGTCAAACACAGAGATCTTCAGATCCTTTTCCAGAGGGAGGAAGCAGGACAGCTCAAACATCCTGTTTAGACATTAATAAAAGTGGAAAGACGATGTAGTTATACAGACTAAAATTTTCTGTTCTTAAAATAACTTGAGAATAAGAAACCTCACCTTCCAAACTCTGGATTGAGGGTGTTTGGTTTGTAGTTATCCCTGTCATCAATTGTTTTTCTCCCAAGCGTTATCTTAATGTACGGGTCACACTGAAATAAACGCAAAGAAACGCAAAATAATAAACTCAAGACAAAAAGAATCTCATATTCAAAGCAAATTAGTAGAAGAAGATCAAAAATTAAGTTGTTATTTTATGATCTTAACCATTTTCATTTCATAAGAAGCTCACCAGGCCATTTGTATCCTTGGGCTGCAGGTCAATGCCGCGCACCACATATATTCTGAGCAGGCACTCCTGTGGTCCGAGCTCAGGACGCTCTCTGAACTGGAGAGGTGGAGCGCGCTCCCCTTGGTCAGGCAGAGGGTAAATTCTGAAGGAACCCTAAAGGTCACCAAAGTCAACCAAGCAAATGCTTATCACTGGAACACACTTACAATCTCTGCACTTCTTACTCTGTGTCCAGAATAAATTCAGCAACATAAGACTAAATAAAAAAAAAAAAAGACGACGCCACGATTTGGTCATTGTAAAGATTTCTACTGCAAGAGAAAATGTTAATTAAAAATAGTTATTGGCAACAGTATATAACATCCTCTTTTAATTGTAAGATTTAACCTTAACCTTTAAGTAACATAAAACACATTCAGTTGCCTTGTTGATAAAAGGCGCAATACGAATAAATTTGCCTTATTTTATCTTTGGGTCAGTAATTAAACATTGCAAGCTACAAGAAACAATTAAAATCATCTCCTCATTACAGTGATAGTTTGCTACCTTAAACTCTCCCACCACAGAGGGATCTTCCTCCTCGTCTTCGGTCTTTCCACGGTAAAGCTTAAAAGTGCTACAGAAATCAGTCAGACTCTGGAACTCTGGGACCTCTTCTAATTCAGTGTCATAAACCTGTGAACCCAACATCAACAGTCTGTATTTTTAATATTCAGTATGCATGAACATTGGATACATAAAAAAATAAAAATAATAAGCAAGTCATCTGTCTCAGTTGCACATTCCTTGAATCTTGATATCTCTATTTCTGAAAACTACACAGTATGTTAAAGTATAATAGTGTACAATATTTTATTAATATTAAGTTTGTAAATATTATTAAGTTTGTGTGTATATATATATATATATGTATATATATATATATATATATATATAACAGCTATATATAATGTATATGATAGAAATAGGCTTTTATTGTCCTTGCAGGACAATAAAAGTCTATTTCTATCTTCTGTTCTATAACAACAGGAATAGTTCCTTCAAGGTTGTAGACATCAATCTACATGAATTTAGTAAAGACACCCCAAAAAGCAAAGCTTTAAGTGTTTTTTCTGGATTGTGTTAAACATTTCACCTGTAGCGTGTCATATCCCAGTTTTAGGTAAGGTCCGCATTTCTCATGCTCTCCAACAGAGGCGTAGAACTTACTCCACCAGTCTACTGCCTCGTCCTCCTAGTCAGAAATAAGGATAAATCTACAGTGTATAGTTTTGCACACACTCTGATATCATATCTGTAAATAGATCAAACTTACCTTTGCTTCTTTAATCTGTCAAGTGAAAAGCCAATTGAGAATGTTATTAGTACAAACAAAACTGATTCTGTCTTAGTTGTGCCTAAAAGTTTTACAATGTGAGATTTATTGGCAGAACTCAACATTTTTCAAGTGCAGTTAAGCAAACTACACAAAAATAGCTTGAATAAATGATATCAAAATTACAAGGATCTTTGTAAAAATGTAAAATAAAATTTTACTTTCAAAACCTACTGCAGTTTTACAAATTTTCAACCCCCTGAAAAGGATCATGAAGGCTTTGAATGTATTTTGGTACTGCAGCAACCATAATTTGGAGGAACCCTTTGCAACATTAGTTATGCTGAGCTATTTCATTTGCTCTTGTTTTCTTTTTGTTTTGCATGAAGGTGCTACTTTGCATATCTTGCCAATAAACCTGATTGAAAGTGTACTAATTTGAAGCATTATTATAGCAACAGCTTTATGTGGTGACCTTTGCTTTACCTGAGTTTTTAAAACGTTTCCTTCCTCAATGTCTATGACAACATCTCCTTGGACATCAGTTATCATGGCCACTACACAGTCAAATAGAAAATAAAAATTTATGAATTGTTAGGAGCAAAGGATGTGTAAATGTGTTGGATGTAATAGATGTGTAAGGGGACCTCTGGCTGACATGCAGACATCACTGTTAGGGCGGTATGGATCACAGCGGAACTGGCCCAGACAGTCAATGGTGCACTGACCCACCACTGGTTTTCTGCCGAATGGTCTGTGGTCGACTACTTTCAGTACAATCGGAGGGGCGTACATCTCTTCCTTAGGCAGGAGCTACGAACACAGTGAGAGATTACACATAATTCAACAAACAAAGTTAGAATCTACAATGCTTATTCTATGTCAGATGTGTCAGCATCAGAATTCATATAATGAATAAGAGATTAGGCCTGCTTTGGCTCAACTGGCCTCCTCTTGATTTCCCTCAAGTTTCGCTCTTTACTGCTTCCAAGTTGAAATGGTTAAGAAATCAGTTTCTTAACCATTCCAACTTAGATTATTTCTCTCGGTTGTTCAGTATTTTATTTTAGTCATAAAATGCTAAAATATCACACAATTTGATTTAACTGCACTTTATTATCACAGTAACGTATGGTGTGCCTTGTAGTCGTTGGGATCCCTATAGGGGTCAGCTGACATTTATGAAATATGACTTTAAGTTAGGAGCCCTGATCAAACTAAAATAACTGATTCTATTCCTGCTGATGTATCAACAATTTGTGGCATTGTGTGGAAAAAAAAAATCATCTCATCTTAAATGTGAATCAAACAAAAGAGATGATTGTAGATTTCAGGAGAAACTAGAATATGGCAAACACTATTTCAATCATTCGTAAAGAAGAGGAGAGGAGCCAAATTTTGAAATCTTTCATAGTAGTATACTTCCTCAGTCTTTGTGAAGGACGTTCAAAGCTTTTCTTTGAACATCGGCTGCTTTTCTCTGCTTTTCTGTGACCAACCATGTTTGTTTATTATGCCATTTGAGTCTGACCTATGATGTCACGATTCAAACAGATTATCTTCCTGCTATCAGAGAGTTGTCATTTTCTACTGTTGTCACATGTTTGCTCAGTGGATAAAGTAGACAGAGAGTTGATACCACTTTGAGGAGCAGCACAGATCCAGGAAAGTTTGGATGCTTTTTGAAGTTTTTGATAACAGCCGTTTGAACCATCTCCCCGCCACACTCCACTATCAGACTGGGGGACGACACTGCGGCCAGCTGAAAGGTCTTCATGTTCCTTAAGCCCCAAGTCAGAATCTAGGATGAGTGAAAGGAACGGACCGTAGTTGAGGAGGAGAAAAAGAAGAAAGCTTCAGAAGAAAATTTAGAAGTGTTCACTGAGGAATCAAAAATACAGTACCTCAATCGCAGTTAGCTGAACAACTGGCCTGATTCCCTGAGGAACCATGTAGAGGTTCTCCCCCCGTCGAGGAGGAACCAGAGGAAGATCCTTGTCGTTGCCCTGTTAAACAGCCACCATTTTAAATAATTTATGCAAATATATGGTAATCAGTTACATTTTAGTAGGTTCTATACCTTCTCTGTTAGTATAAGCTCAGCACCAACAAGCACCTCTCCAGCACTGCAACCTTTTTTAGTGACTGGAAGCCATTGCAGTTTTGAGCTGCCAGACAAACTGGGGCTTTTACTTGGGAGTTTTACCATAGGGGGGCATATGCAGCGGCCCATCGGCTCATCCCTTCCCTGGTAATTAAACCACATTGGTACACAAGTCTTAGTGAATCTTAATAAATATACCACTGGGGCTTTCTAAGATTCCCAAATTAAAACTGTAAAGCACCACTTGATCGCTGTCATAAAGCTCAAAGACCACATCTGGAGGGTTGCGTTCAATCATCTGTGGGTCTCCAAAGATCTCGATGTCCTCAAAGATGAGAGTCTGGTCCCACGTGGGGTTCAGTGTGGTTCTTATGACTTCTGTCGTCTTGCTGACATGCAGAAATGATACATGGGCATAGGGATCTGGAGTGGATCAAGGCAGAATTGTCTTAGTCACATCCTTAATCACTTCAAAGTATAGTTACGTTGTCAGCTTACAGTCTTATTTAGTTTTTACCTGAAAAACTGTCCTTGTCCATTGCACAGAGATTTCTCCCTTGGTAGACGTAAACCCTGAGGTGGTAAAGATAGAAACCTGGAGCGAAAAAACACAGCATCCTTCATCCTTATTGGCAACAATGGAAAAGATGACCCAACAGCTTTAAAATAACATAATCTGTAATTGCTGAAGCATAAACTCTAAATTTATGCTTTAGCAATAAATACAACTTTAAATTTGAATATATTTTGCAGCAAAAAACATTATGAAATAATTGTTTTTCTTTTAGGAAAATCTTTCACTAGACCCAAATCTTGTGGAAATACTGAGGGTGAACTAAACAGAAAAGCAAAGCATTCAGCAGAAAAACATAAGCCAGGATCTAGCGATCTTTCCAACTTTTTAAATGCTACAGAACACTTAAGCGTTGTTTTATTGAAAAAAGGGGGGTTCCATAAACAATTCAACAGCAAGTATGCCAACAAGAGAATCATTGTTGGTTTTATTTAAAAAAGTTCCAAACATGATTATTTTTCCCCACTTAATAAATATACTCAAATAACAAGTTTATCTAAACATTTCAGTGCCAATTTGGGCTCCAGCAATGAAAGACAATTTCTCAAAGGCACTTTACATATTTCTACCAGTGGTGCCAGTAAGCGTGGAACTGTGTTATCTTTAATTACGGTACAAACAATCTGATCAAAGGGATTTTAATCAATGTCCAAGAGTGAATTCCATCTGCCCCAGTTACTCACGGGTAAAATGGCAGGAAACTGTGGGTGTGTTGGCACCAAATGGCTTGGCTGCATCCGTTTTACTGGCCTTTTCATCAACATCAACCCCCTGTTAAGAAAACATATGTCGAGGTACTGAAAGGAAAACTCAAGAACAGTTTTTAGCAAATTATGAAGCACAGAGTCAAGCTTCCTGAGTTATGTGCCAGCTTTTTCCTGGAACTGGGGAATAACGGGAGGATGTGACACAGATAGCCTCAGATTATAGCAGTTGCCATGAAAGCAGGTTTAACTGTCACGTTTTGAAAACTCACTTGGAGCATTTAAGCAAAACTCACTAGTGCTCCCTCGAGTCTGAAGATGGCAGAGGCTCCAATGCAGTCCGAAGGGACCATCTTTCTCCTCCAGCGCCGGCGCCGGAAAGTGTCGGAAGAGCGCTCCTTTCTGTGAAACTTCCAGCCAATCAGAGAGGAGTATTCCCAGCCTTCCCCTGGATCTCTTTTCTATAACAATGAAAGTACAAGATTGTACTCATAGCATATTTTATGAGCACTCCTTTATCTTTTCTACATTTTTCTCACCTCAGTTGCGGTAACTTTGTCAGAAATCTTCCTTCTTTTTCGTTTTAGTCTCTTCCTGCGGTGATTGTGGTACATCTTCTCTGCTGCAACCCAGGATTTGGGTTTATCATCAGGTGGAATTATCACTCCATATTCCCAACCTAGGAGTAAAAGATGCAGCTACTGTAAATACATTATTTCAAATATAGAAACAGAAAGAAGTGATTAGTTTCAGGAGATTCTTGCAATCATATTACCCTTCTCATCAACAGCTCGGTCGCTGTCAAAGCTCCAGACATCTTCCCAGTTCCAACCAGGAGGACATTCAAACTCTTCGGTACTCTGAGCTTTTTCTCCATTCTGCAAAACAAAAATAAACACTATCATTCATGCTCACAATTCGATAACAGCAACAGCCTGCAAACACTTGCTAACTCTGCTTTAACTTCCAACTCATTTGCATTATCAGACTTCTATATGGACAGTTAAGAGCAAATTGTTCTTACTCCTGGCAGATTTAGATATTGAATTATTGTGATTTTCGCAAGAAGTTTGTTTCCAACAGGAAATTAGGCAAAGTATCTTAAACACACTTAAATACTTGCTGCCAGGGTTTACTGTGCCCGATAGCGAAAACATAATCTGTGTGTGTTTGAGTGAAAACCATGTACTGTACCACGTCCGTGTAAGGCTCCGCAGCAGGTTTCCACTCTCCACCTGGGAAACGTGTTTCATTCTGAAAAACTTCATCTATGAACTCTGTATGCCCTGCGTCGGCTTCTGTCAAGAGGCTGCAGAAAACACCAGTACACCACACCGCAGAGGTTAAGGGGAGGCTCACACACACACTGTGCAGAACAATGATAAAGTTATCCGACCAGCCCAGGATGTTATGTGTCAGAGAGAGCGAGGCCATTTAAACGAGCCTGTGAGAGAATGTAAACACTTCAGAGGACCAAATGGCAGCTCCCTACTTGCTAGTGTTTAAATTTCTATTGGTATTCTGAGATTATAGTGATAATATTCTGTGGCTAGCTGTACTAACCATTAATTACTTATAAAAGATTAATTCCTGGGAAAATTCACTGCCAACTCCAGCAGAAATTAATTAAATAAACATTAAAAAAAATCTTCCTATTTTGGACTCTACTGCATTTGGAGTAATCTAAGAGTCCAAGACTTTTGACAAGTAAAAGAGGGCAAAGATCAGGAGCAGCTGGAAAAAAGGAAAACAGCTGTCTGTAAAAGTGCAAGGTATGTAAGCTGGTCTCAACTAGACTGAAGGTTTAAACCTTTGTAAGAAAATACAAAGGATTGCTCAAAGTTTTGAGACTTTGAGCAATCAGCTATGTTTCTACTTATCCAGATTTAAATCTCTCAGTTAAAAGAGGGGAAAAGATTAAATCAAAATTTGTTGTACTTTTAGTCTGTATAGCTACTGCATCTTGCAGAAGTAACTTGGTTTAAAACAAACTTTAAACAGAATTCTTGAAAGTACTAAAGTGCAAGAGAATAACAGGATGTTTACACACCAACTGTGCAGCCAAGACTCTTAGTACTGGCAGGACTGTGTTTTACGTGATAAAGTCAGGCTCTTAAACTTACCATCGCTCTGGATCAACAAACCAGTCTCCCTCCCACTCCCATCCTCGGGGAGGCAGAAAGCGCTCCTGTTTGAGCTTCACTTTGCCCGTCACATCTGAGAACTTGTGGCGACCCACCAGGCCGGTGGTTCCCCACTTCCCAAACACCTGAGCCTGGTTCTCATACTGCAGAGAATAAGAGAAGAAAGGTGTGTTTGGCAAAGTTTTGAGAAATAAGCGAATGCAAGTTAAATGAGATGTAGTGTCAGAGTTGTACCATCTCAGCATATACGCTGAAGTTTCCCTCTGAGAAACTGTTGAATTTCTTCTCATAAGCAGAGAGGCCTAACCACATGTTGATGCGCAACTGAACGGGGATCTTCACTCCTTTGTTTTTGTCCATGGGGTACTGACAAAGCAAAAATGTGATGAAATGTGCAACAAGAATGGATATAAATATTTTCACATTTTTCCACATTATAACCATAAACATATACTGTATATATATATATGCATATTGGGGGGATTTTATTTCAAAGACTACCACAAAGTAGTAAATTATTATAAAAAGGAAGGAAAATGGTATATGATTTTCTAAGTTCTTCTCAAATGAGAATTTGAAAAGTGTGGGGTGCATTTGTACTCAATGCTCCCTGAACCAGTACTTTCGAAAACAATCTTTCACCGCAATCAAAGCTGCAAGTACTTTGAGGTATGTCTCTATCACAAAATACTTCCTCCTCACAAAGCATGCAGTAAGTTCATTGTTGGTCTCATTCTGTCATGTTTGCTGTATGCCGCTGCATAACTTAATGGGAACCTTCAAATTGGACTTATCACAGCCTTTTTTCAAAAATTACTATTTTTTTCTTCTCCATAAAGACCAGATCTGTGGAACAGATTTTCCCACCTAACCTCTGCTAGATCAATCACTATCATTAATCTCGTCCCATTCTGGCCTGCCAGTTACAGATGGATGACAATGTTCAGATTGATTTGCAGCTCTCCCATACGCCTGTGTTATACTTGGGTTCAAAGCCTGGAATATTGTTTCATATTCTAAACCTTGTTGTTCTTCTCAACCTTGTCACTGATCTGTCTGTGGTGTGTCATGGGATTCATTATACTATCACATTCTGACCTCTGAAAACAAATGGTTACACAAAATTTTATTTTATTCTTTAAAAAAAGGTGTGCAGCGCTTTTCAGATTTTATTTGCAAAAATACATTTTGAAACTGGTTAGAGTTGGTTTATCAAGTATCATACAAATTACCTTGCTGCTTGTGTTTATAACATAGCAAACAGGGTTTAAGGGTTATAAATACTTTTACAAGGCAGTGAGACTGCAAAACAGGTTTTCAATGACACAGTTTCTAGGAATGTTGGCTGTTTTTTTACCTGCATAAAGACAGTCTGAGTTTTTCCACAGTGTTTTCCACAAGCTTGTTCACTATAGTTAGAGTACAAGATCTGGTGGACTGGGACTCGGGCGTACGCCACTCGCTTCTCCCCTCTCAGCATCCATATGATCACATCTGGCATGCTGTTCTGAGCCTGACATATGAAAGAATTGTTTTTAAGTTTTAATCACATCCTTTCACATTACATATTATTTTATCCAAGGGGATACAGATGAAGCAAGGACCTCATCTGCAAGCAGTTTGATTCTCTCAAGCCACTCTTCAATGTCTCCAACAACTGACTTGAAATCCAGGGTCTCTTCTGTCATCTGACAGGCCGCCGCTCTGATACTGACTAAAGCAGCCTCGCGCAGACTTTTTATTTGGAGATCGAGGGCTGTGATGTTGTGCTGACCTTCCAGGGCTGGAAGCTGAAGGCTTTTAGGAGTAAAACAGTGTTTATTCAAAACATCCTAATGTTTAATTATATAATACATCCTCTAAAAAAAAAAATAATGGGTCATGTTTTACTTGTTGATGTTCTCAATTAAATGGTTGAGCAGTCTGAGCAGAACCTCTGTCAACTGTGCCTCAGACACTTTGGCTTGGATTTCTTTCTTCAGAGAAGTTAGATGGGACTCCTGAATTAAATGACAAATTATATAAAAACTGTAATTAATGAGGAGTATATGGCATGTGTAGACTTTACATCTAAAACTTGTCTCACCAGTTGATCAACAATAAAGAGGAGAACATTGACAGCGTCCAGGCGGTGACTGATGTCTTCCCAGTATGACGTGAGAATCACAACCGGTTTTGTGTCCGCCCAGGGCAGGTAATAGTAGTGGTTACCTGTGGAGATCCCAGTAAATATACCAAGTAATTTTAAACACATGTTTTATGTTGTGGAAACTGTGCACTCCAACTGAAATACTCCAAGTCAGCAGTTTTGGTTTGTGGTTTGTAAGTGTCATACCGTCAAACACAGCAAAGCTGTACTGGGTGGTGGACGCCAGTGGCTTGCAGGTGGAATCCAGTTTGTTGCCATAGTTACCCATGCTGACCTCAAACTGGATTGGCTCACCCGGCTCTTGGAGCATGCAAGCACTGTGGAAAACGGCGCAGAGGGAGTACTTCCTCCTGCGCTGGTATTTCTGTAATTAAAAAGCACGATGGAGTGTTAGGAGAAAAAAGAAGGAAGAAACTTCTGACTTCTTTCACTATGGTATTCACAAATATTAATAAAAACCACTTAAGGAAAAAGTGACCAGTCACATGACAGCTTTTAATGGTTTTTACAGTATGTCAGGGTTGCATTGCATGATGTTTACCTGCACCACTAGGATGTCATCGCTGCAGATATCATCCACATTCTTATCAACTTTTCCATCCACCTGAGTGGAAAGTTCAACAAAGACCCTCCCTCTATAGGCCACTCCTTCTCCCTGGGACACATCACAAACCAAAAACCTCATTCATGCTTTGTCACATTTTAAAACATCATTGCGTCATTTTAGATTAAATAGTTGTATTACATTCCCAAAGTTCAGGTCTTCATAAGGGTCAGGCAGGCCGGTGAACTCTCTGGGGCTTCCATACAGGTTGACATAGCAAGGTCCAAAAGCAGGGAGAAACCCCCCGTCTGATGCTGAAGGGCTCACTGTAAAGCACCACATGTTTAAAACCACCTCAACAATTTTAAGTGTCAGATTTATTTCCTGTTCCTCTAGTATTCTCCCTTGTCCCTCTGCCACCTTTCTCTCCCTCTCCTCTGTCTGTCTCGTGCTCCCTCCACTCACACCTCACAATCAACTAGCTCATCAACCCCGGTCTTTTATTCCAGAATTCAACCTCCCAGTATTTAAGAACTTCATTGTCAGTCATTACTCGTCGGTTCGTCTCGTCACTTCTCCATGGTTCCCTGTAAACTTTTTGTGTCTCCATTTGGCTATGTTTGGATTTTTTGTTTCCCTGGATTTTTGTAACTTTGATTCTTTGTTTGTTCATTAGGTATACGAGAAAACTATTTCGTCTCTCGCCTGCTGCATTTGGGTCGGGATTTAACACATCATGACACAAGACTGGTCTAACCAAAGTAAGAAAGTAACACAAAATAATAATGAAACGAAAATGACCGAGAAAGGACTGAACGAAAGTGACACAAAAACATAACAGATCTAAATAAAAGAGGAACTAAGAAACACAGAAATAACCAAAACCCAACCAAACAACCTGGTTGGGATTTAGGGTCATAACACAATTATTAACAAGTTAAATATGAACAATTATGATATAAATCTCATAAGAGCTCTTCAAGTATGTTGATCTTTGATTCCTCACAACAAATCTCAAAGCAATGCAAAATGAAATGCAAAAATGTCCTGTGCAAATTTAAGAGGATGGCAGTGAACCAGGAACCAGTGGGATTTGGTAATTGTTAATAATCAAGCTAATAACTATTAGCAGTATAAGCCCTGTATGCATTTCTCTGCAGTAGTAACAATGTCTGTATAAGATTGAGAAAAAAAAATCAGATAAGGTTAAAAAATTTGGTAGTGCAAATTAATTTTTAGTTGCAACTGTCATGAGGTTTTCTGTGGAAAGTAAGCCATGTTGGATTTTGTGGACAGAGTTAATGACAATTTCCCATCTTTCAATGTTTCAACTTAAAGGTATCTACTCTGTTGCAATACAGAACATAGTTTAAAGTTGACAGTGCCATCTTTACCTAGTGATGTTTGTTTATATTTTTCACTTGTAAGGCAACTTTATCTTTTCTGTTCACAATAAGAGTTTTAAGTTTGCTTGATGTGGCAGGCCATATGAATTTAAACCACCATAATATTTCACTTAAGGATGCCTTTCTTATGTAGGATTTTCCTTACTGTGGTTAAATCTGTTTCAGTCACATTGTGCTGCCTCATGAACGTGTTTTTTTTTCTTCCTTTGTTAAAGATAATGGTTGTTGTACACATTGAGCAATGTCTTTTTTTTTTTATATAATATTGTATTTAGTTACTTTGTAATTTAAAATATACAAAGAGTTATTCTCATACATACATTCAGAGGCCGTGTTTGAAGTTTCAGTTCTGGTATCTGTTTAAAATAAAACAAAGATGTTGAAGGTGTTTCGTACATCAATGTGTAAAATCAAGTGAAAAGGAAAAAAAAACATGATTACCTTCAATTTCCCCACCGGAGCAAGACATTTTGCTCAAATTCAAATATGTTGTTCCAATGGCGTCATCCTTGCTTAGACGATCCCTTGCAAATGTAGGTAGCAATATTAAATACTGATATTTGCATTTAATCCAAGGATTTGTCTGCAGAATGATGTCAACACTTACCAGTCATACATGGTCAGTTTGATGCGTTCACACATGGATGGAAACTACAAAAGCAGAGGTTATTTGTGCAGTAATGCTTACCATTATATAGTTCAGATGATGATGAGCTGCAACATGCATCTTTCTTACTTTGACTTGAAGACTGATGACTTGGTTCCACTCTGGATTTGCATTTTTTTCGATTATTTTGGTGCAGAACTAAAACATTGTTAAGAGTAAGAAACAATAGTCACACACAGACTTATGTTATTAAATCAAAGATAAAATACCTTCTTTCCAGCAAAGCTGACTTCCAAATATGGATCAACCAAATTCTTCTTGTCTCCATCCCCTCCAAACATTTGCTTCACTGTCTGAACAAAGGCATCGTCCACTGTAAGGCAAAAACTTTTGAAATTAGGTTTCTAGAGGGGATCTGACTGAATACATTTATGCATTTCTGTGCATCAATTACTCTGTCCCTTACTCTGTGGCATATCCTCTGCACGAAACACTTTAAGGCTCAGAGTGGCCCATCGCATCGTGACACCAGCTGGAACCAAAAGATTACTCTCTATATCATCCTGCTCCTCGCTTAGCTCTCTTCTCTCACTCTGGAACCAAAAGAAAAGGAAATAAGAGTTTTTTTAAATAATCATTTTAAAAGTTGCTGTAGGATGAGTGAAAATGTTGCCTGTACCGGTGGGTCATCTCCAGTGCCGACAATAATAATGGTGACTTTCAGGTATCCTCTGGCCCCTGTGCTGGATTCCTCCAGATCACTCAGGAGCAGCCATTTTCTCATTATAGAATGACCTGGAAATGGAGAAGAGAATTTGTTTACATCGGTGCATGAATATAAAAAGAAATTCAAATTTTCACAAAATGCATTTCTTTGGTAAAACTGACCAGGTTCATTATAGATGTAGCCAACATCCAGCTAAGTAGAAGAGGAAAAAGAGAAATATTAAGCTACTGTCAGATAACAGAATTTTAACTACTCTTAAAAAATACTTTAACATTTAAATTTTCAGCTTTGGTATGTCTTTGCATATGTTTATATTGGTGTATAAGTGGCACAGTATACCTTGAACTCTCCCATGAGACTGTCTGCTCTGAGGGAGAAAGAGTCATAAACCTGTGAAGAAAAACAAAGCATTGTGCTGGTAAAAACACCCCATCTACCACTGGAACAGTAAGCTTAAAACATGTCAACGTTTTTCTAAATATATTTTTCTTTCTAGTGGGCCTATTGGCATGAAATTCACACTATATGCAGCTGTTGAAATGAAATTTGCACTTTGACTATATGTCAGAGGAATTGGAAAAAATGGATGACTGAATGCTAACCCTGTGGAAAAACTAGGTGCAAAAACTGACATAATGCCAAGAAAACCAATAGAAACAATGAGTATTGATAAAGAATCTCTTTTCCCTGTCAGTGTATTTAATGAATGTTTCTATATATTGGAGCCACAATACTAAAATAAACATAACATAATTACGCAATTAACTAGACAGAACCAAGTGTTCGTCACAATATTCCTGAAGGGTTGTCCAGTTGTCTGCTTCAGTGCAAGACTCCACTGCTGAAGGAGAAGCCTGGTGAAGCCCAGTGTAAAATTTAGTCTAGAACATTTGGACAAGCAAATAAAATACTAGGAGATTACAGAAGTCACTTGTGACCAGATTGTATATCAGTATACATGCCATGTTCAGAGCAGGAATGGTTTGCAAAGCACCACAAAAATGCAGTATCAACAGAAAGTTTGGAGGTGGGAACATTGTGGGGCAAGTGAAGGATAAACGAAGAAATTCATCAAGACCTTCATAATAAGAATCTGAAGATGATTTTTCACCAAGACAATAACCACAAACACACAGGCAAGGAAACTCTCTGTTGGTTTAGAAGATAAAAAGTAAACCTTCTAGACTGGCCATGTGTGTGGATTACAAATCTACAGGCTCATTAGAAATATATTTACTAAGAATGGCTGCTTCGTGAATAGAAACATCATACTTACTCGAAGACTGATGCTCTCATCAAAAAGCTCTGAAGGCAGCATGTTAACATTGTAGAAAAACATCTAAAACACAGAAAAAAATGAAAAACATTTGTCTTGGGTAAATATGTGGGTGTTTTAGGATTTCACAGTGAGACCAAGATTCTCACAATGGCAAAAGCTGAGAAAATGAAAAGTCTTGCAAAATGACCTGATTGCAAAGGATAAAATAGTGGAGTTAATGAGGCCATTTTATTGTTGCAACTATTAAAGAAAGAAATGCCTAGCATTTTACAAAAGGTTGAGAATATTTGAGGAGCAAATAGAGAATAACAGAGCAGCAAAGACTATCAGTAACTTGCCTCATCGAAGAACGGGTTGTTTCCTCTTCTGATTCTGGTCCTGTGGGTCTGTCCGCAAACATTCACTTTCACCACTGGCTTTATGTTGTTGCCTGGCAGCTGACGACCCTCGATAACACGAATGCGAATCTGGATTTTAAAATAGAGAAGAAAAGACACATGAAGAAACAGTCAGGCGATGGATTTAATAAAAAAATTTTTTTAAATATAATTAAACATTGTGGGGCAGCTGTTTGTCAGCTTCTTATTCACTGAAGCTGACAAACACAACTACTCCAAACGCAAAGGACCAAATGTGTGAAAATATGTAAGACCAACAGATGAATTTTCAGTTTTACGGAATTACAGAAATTTTAGTGATCTACTTTCTGGTGTGAGTTGAAGTCTACATTTAATCTGATTGTACATGCTCTTGTGCGTCATAGAAACATTCCTGAATCCGAAGTCTAGTTGGTGTTTGTTGTTATGCAGGAAAAATAATCAAAACAAAACAAAACAAAACCTGGAAGTCTTGAGGCTTATTGGCCAGAACCTTGTTCCTCTTTCTACTCAAACGATGCAATTTATGACTTGGTTTTCCAGGCTGATTTGGTGAAGGAGTTATTCCTGTACTTCCAAGTTGACCAGCTCCATCCATAACATCTTGCGTCTCATCCTCCTCCTCATTATCTCCTGAACAACACAAGAGAAAAAGACTTGAAACAAGCAATGCAACTATGCTTAGTCTTCTTCTCAACAATTAAATAGTTGATAGTTTAAACGGAAACGCATAATTATAGGTGCAGCTGAAATATTGTTTAGAATATTTCCCTATCATGAAATGTTTAATGCTGTACTAAATAAATTAAATTAAATTAAATCCTTTAATACATTTCCCAATATGTGGCTACTCCACTAAAAGAAAAATTTAAGAAAATTATTAAGACTGTGTTTAATTAAGTTGAGTCTACTTTATTTTAGGCTATTATATCACAGAAATTACAAGCCGTTTTGAATAAACATACTTCATTAGAAATATATATTATAACTTCAAAGGCAAAAGTATAAGCTGACCAGAAACCTACATAACCATTTAATGTCATAATAAAAGTCTGACCATTTTAACAGAAATGAACTGTTGTGTTTTTACCTGCTTCCGTGTAGGAGATGTCGACATTAGTGTGATCGTTTAGGTCTGGACTAGAAGGTGACTCATACCCAATGCCCAAATTAATGGTTGCCTGGAGAATAATAAATAAATACCATTATATATAGAAAATACATTTAAAGTAGTATGATCCCATCCATTATCTACTATGAATATAATACAACATAGAATATATTGATACAAGCAAAACTGAATCCTGTGAAGGTCTAACATACTAAGGTTTTAAATATACATGGGATCATTTATGACGGATAAAAGCAAATTTATTTACCCCCACATTTTGCTGCTTCTCATTGATCAAAGGGACATTTTTAGATGGCAGGGACTTCACTTGACCACTGGCCAAATCTCTCAGTGAGATTTTCGCAGAGCCAATGAACCTGGAAAACAATCACATTAATTTATGTTCAGCAAAACATCACGAGTCATACATGTAATACTGAGTGTTGATTAAAAAAAACTAAAAAAAACATTGCCGTGAATTTGCGTCACAAACAGAACTTCAAGGATGCTATGCTTCAACAAATAGTAACACAAGCAACATAAACTGGAACCAGAATAAATATTTATAAAAGCTTTTTGCTCGTTACCATGACTAATACTCCTAACTTCCCAATTTCACTGCTTCCTGAATATTGCATGGAAACTTAGTCCCTTTGTGTAAAAAACAGAAGCTCTACATTCATGATTAATAATCACATTATATTGCAACAGTCTGGAAATTCTCAAAATTCATGCCAAGTCTTTCAATTTAACAAAATTTGAACCAAAAATGCAGTTGTGAAAGGATGTCATTGCAATGGAAGAAAGGGTCCTCCCTGATTAGCCAACAGTTGCCAATGCGATTTCAAGAATATACTTTGAGGAAGTGCAAGTAAAACTTTTTTTAAATGTACCACTGGCTTGTGCTGGATGCTTTGTTGTCACATTAATGACATATAATAGCACAAAATAGTCTGAATTACAAGCAACAAAAGGCACAAGGAATGTAGTTGTTTTCTTTTGTCATTCTTAACAGAAGATTTAATACAGTTAGCACTTGTTAATGTTAATAGTTTCTTACTTGTACATTTCCAACTATCAGCGGACAATTTTGTCTTTTCTCTATATTGTATTTACTTTGATATACAAGAAAATCCAGTGCCTCTAATGACCTTCAGACATAATCTAATTGGTAAATAGAGCCCACCTGTTTGCTGTTTATTCTCAGTATAAAACAAGTTTAAAACAGGCTTGAGTTATAAAACAATATCCTATGCTGCCATTGTATTAAGAGAAATTGTTCAGCCTAATGAAAACTGATAGAGAATTAATCTGATGATCAGTCAATAAGTCTATAGTAGGGTGACCAAACGTCCGTATTTCCCGGGACATGTCCGTATTTCACGTCCTGTCCCGGGCGTCCCGGGTTTTTTTTAGAAAGTGCGGAAATGTCCTGGTTTTTAGAAATTATACGGTATATCCCCCCCCCCCGCCAACAAAACATCAGTGTCACCCCCCTCCACCCCCGGCCAACAAAAGAAAAATGTTTCGTCCTTTGTCTGTCCCCCCTGCCAACAAAATATAAAAGGGTCCTCCTTTTCAGATCCCCCCCGCTCCAAGGTGTCCTGGTTTTCCCAAATGAAAATATGGTCACCCTAGTTTGCCGCCCCCAACTTTGCACCCCTAGAGATTGCTCAGGTCAGTTTAAACAGAGAAAGTGTGGAGGATGCCAACTTTCATGTCTTCCCACGTGGACTTTAACTCGACCGCTTTCGCTCTGGCGGTTCGTTTCTGGTTGCTCTCCTGGCAGAAGGTAAAATCTCAGCCGTAGTTGTTTTGTAGCCTCTTGTTAAATTACACACATATAGACTCCACTAATTATGTGACTTCTGAACTCATTTAATTCAACTTGATTTTATTTAGGAGTATCAGACTGATTGGGGTTGGTTCAAATACACAAATCTTTCAGACTGAAAAAAAATTGAAAAGCATTTAATTTAATTTTCTGCTTATTACACAGTCATGCACTGGTGTATTTTGCTCCAACACATAAAATCCCATTAAAATACACTGAGGTTTGTTGTGTAAGTAGTACAAATACGTTCGTAACACCCGGATTTCTTTAGATTATCTCCAAGCGTTTCGTTTTGGATTTTGGGACATAGTAGTAATATATTGATTGTTGTCTATTTTTAGCCACTCTGTTGCAAAATGGCTGCAGTGTTTGGGTTCATTCTGGTGTGACCTGGCCGAACCTCGGCTGTCAAACAGATGATCTCACATTTACCTCTGGATTACTTTGCAAAGGTCGATCCGATGACACGACACGCTCAGATCCAGAATAGCAACTCTCCACCCCCGACTATCGTGACCGACTGTTGCTGTGAGGTGATCACGCTGAAACGCTGCGTTTGTTTTGATTTTGTTTTTTTTTCTAACTGTGAGAGTTATGAGCAAATATCCGTGTGAAGGACAATTTTCCTTTACTTAAGCTCATCTTCACATGCCTGAGCCACAGTGCCGGGTTATTTTAACACAGAACAAAAGCTTTATCTCGGCAAAAACCTTAAAAAACAAAAGCAGTACTCATTTTCCAAAATGTACTTTCATAATCTTAATATGCAGCATGCTAACCGCAGCCGCTGAAATCTGAACTCTTCAGTTTAAGGAGGGGGGCTAACGGAGACGTCCACTCTTGGAAAGTTTGGAATCTCTTTTCAGTGTTTTCCATTCATGCGTATTTTTTCCCCCGCTGTAGAACAATCGATTCCAAATATTTTGAGAGTGGCCTCAAAACCCTTCCGAGACTGACCGACAACAATAATTGCGCTTCTAAAATCATTGCAGATGTATTCCTTCATTGGCTTCCGTAGAGAAACGGCCTGCCAAAGCGTGGTGCCATTGAAGGCGTGCACACCCTCGCTTCTGGTCAGTCAGTGTGCATTGTTTCCACAATTTGAATGCATGAGGATTATATATTCAATAGCAAAGTGCGATATTTATTTTTGTTGTTCATTTGGGGTGGTGTATGCTGAATTTAACACCAGATAACACTAGTAAATGTCTACTTTGCTTTTTGATGGCCTGGAAAAATAAGTTGCCTTAGGTGTATAACTCTACATATCTGTTAGATTTTCAAAGCATCTGCATTCTGAACGGTCCTGTTCTATTTTATTCGGATTTTATATCATTGAGACGGCTTAAAATCTTTCATAATTATGAAATCATGAAAGAAATCTGTCGCCGAAGTGCATCACATCGCAATCCCACCCTTCGTGGCCCTGACTATACGTCCAATCAGATTTCTAAGTTGACTAAGGCCGTCGCGATTAATCTTTTTAGTCACTTTCTTCGTGTTCTTATGATTTTGTGACAATACGGTTGGCTCTCATTGCTGAATAAACTTTAAAATCGATCCATGAACGGCTCCATCCATTATCGCTTCTGTAAATAGTGCGCTTAAGTGTGACGTCAATGTTCTTCTTCTGCGAATGCAGGTCGCTTTGGGAAGGTAAACCGTTCATGCAGAAGTCTCACTGCAGTCGGGTTAGTAGTATGAACGTGTAGGCAAAAAAAAAAAATCTGACTTCAGCAAAATTGAGCATCCAGGCCTGCTGTGTGGACGTAGCCTGGATTCTGTTGAAGACAACTACAAGACACAAAGTGAAACTCTAAAGTTGCAGAGAACAACATAACTTAATCCTGTGCTATGCTATGAAAGTGCTCAGTCTGACAAAGATTCAAACTAAGTTCTTGGAGTAGCTCCAACTTACAGCAGCCCGACCTACTTTCTGATGAAATGGCCTAATAAGTATCTGTCTAACCAGGCGCGCCCATCAAGAATTGTGAGTTCATTCCCAGAAGCTCAGCTGTTCCTGAAATGTCGGAAAAACTCAAAACTAAACATCACAGCAAAGTGTGTGGTGAACCCCATCTCAATGCTGCACGTCCTTCACCTCACACACAATACAAATTCAAAATGGTGGATGTATGCTTTGTAGGCGTGACTGGTTTTAACGTTCGTCTAATGTGCTTCATTTTTACTTTTCAGTACTAATGTAACATGCTTTTCAATACGCTGATAAGATGGAAATGAGTTTGTGACATGAGTTTTTAAATTATGTCATGATTTCTAAAACCTTTGGAGAGATAAATATTTACTGTTTACACGACTAAATGTTTGTGCATCATAGACCCATTCAATAAATTAGAATATTATTGAAAAGTCCATTTATTTCTGGAACTTTGTCACTGAGTGAAACACATTATGTAGATTAACTGCACTACAGATGGACTTTATTTCTGTTAATTCTGATGATTTTCCACTTATGCTTGATGAAAACATGACATTTAAAATTAGAATATTACATCAGACCAATAAAAAGAAATTGTCCATACAGAAATGTAGGCTTGATGAAAAGTATGCTTAATATCTGCTTAACGGTTGTCAGTTTTCAAAAGCTACTTTTAATCTAACAAATAAACCTAGTATTCTAATAAAATCTGTAGTTACAGTTTTTTGGGAGCACATGTGCTTATAAAAGTCCCTGTAAAGTCTACGTTCCCACCAAGAAGGGTGTGTTTGGCTAATCGGTAAGAGCCCAGAGAAACAAGAGTGGTTTCACAGAGGCCATTCAGGTTTATCCATTTGGCAGAAGAAGTTTGATTTGAGGAAAAAGCAGTCTGTGAGTTAGCCCGCGGCCAAATGGAACCACTTCATGCAGAAACCATGTGAGACAACCAGGAATTTCCTCAAACGGCTCGATCTCCGAGGGACCAGCATCATACCCGTCCTTCTTATGTCTTCCTTTTGCTTTTAATTTAATACGTGGACGCATCACTGAAATGTGTTCACAGACAGCGGCCTCCTGGTTCCGCGCTGTCTGTTTTTAATACATGGCTGCCTGAGAGCAAGAAAATGAATCCCTGCTTGTTTTCATTCTTGTCAGCAGAGTACAGAGTATGTATCAGAATCACAACCTGAAATCGAGAATTTTAATATTTCCTTTGCAGCTTCAAATTGACAGAATGAGCAAAAAAGAAAAAATCACCATCCCAACTTTTTATACATCTTAGTAAAATAAAGTGCTGTCAGATTATTTTTGTACATTCTTTAGCAATATATATATTTTTTGGGGTAAATTTTTTGTACATACTGTTTGGGTCAATTGAGGTTTGACATGTCTGTAAAAGTCCCCATTGGTTTGTCCCACACATTAACATTCATTTACAGCTGAATAATTGGATATAATGTTAAATATGTGCTAATAACCTTAAAAATACAGAATAATTTCCTTTTCTGAAAGCCATCAAATTCATACTCCTGTCCAGTTAGTTTGTAATTCCTTAAATGTCAGGAAATTTAAGAAAATAAACACACAAAACTTTAACTTTCCATCTTATGTTTTTGTTATACTGCTATACAGTATAACAAAAACTTTGTTGTCAAGCAACATGCAGGATTTTCTAATTTATATCAAGAAAATAAAAGAGAAAAAGAACCTAGAAAAGAACAGAGCTTCAGCCTTCTACCCTGCAGATATCGTAGCTTTATCAGAATGATCGTTCACACCCTGCACACACGTGAAACCCCCAATGTGCAACGTCCAGAGTTCAAGTTCTCTTAACAATACGCAAACTGGCGGTCAGACAAGCTTTTAGAGGCTGTAAAATGATGGAAAAATAATCAAGACTAGTCGGAGAGCAAAAACTCAACATATCATCTGCTCAACATATCGTCCATGTGAGACTCTGCTCCTATGTAGGCAGAGCATGCAGGTTCAAATAATCAGTCACCTCATCGTCACCACACACGTGGGCCGAGGGTTCAGTAACATTTATTTCCATGCTAAATTGCCAGGCTCAGTGTTGCAACACCGTCCTACTGTGACTGTGTGAAGGCTGCAGGCTTGCCCTTGGCCGCAGATATGACTTACGGTGTTGCAATCTTTGAAACTCTGTGCTTTAGAAACAAAAGCAGCGCCTCTTCCTGACCAGCACGGAAGAATTGCAAGAAGAAAACTCATTGTTGAAAGAAAGCCACAAGAAGTTACATTTGCGGTTCGCCGTGACAAAAGCATAGGGGACAAAATAAACATGTGGGAAAAGGTTGTATGGATAAAGTGGGAGTATCATGGTGAGGAGATGCTGTTAAGCTGTTAAGAGTTAGCAGGGAGATAGAGTGGGACAAATAAAAGAAAATCTTGCGAAGAAACTTCCAAGAGGTTGCAAAAGATTTGAGACAGGCGTGGAGGTTAAAGTAGAAGAACGACCTGAAGATTACAGCCAGAAGTGTAATGAAATGGGTTAAATTAAAGCACATTCATGCATTGATGTGACCAATTCAAAGTTCAGACATCACTCTAAGAAAACATGAAAGGACTGATTTAAAAAGCATTTTGTCTTCGCAAAGAATGGATAGCAATATTCATACCTTTTAAAAATGAACTTGCAGCTGTAACTGTTGCGGGACGTGGTTCTACAGAGTGTGAATTTTAAAATGATGAATAATTTTTCTTCTAATTTGCAATTACGTAATATCATGAATTCATAACGTTATGCATAGTGTGTGGTTTGAGTCCACCCCGCATCCCCAGAGTCGCAAACAAACACGCAGAAGCAGCTTTCAGTTTTTATTTAACACAAATCTGGAACAAACTTCCAGAAAACTACAGAACAGTCGAAACCTATATTATACATATTATATACGAAGACTAAAAACACACTTGTTTAGAGTTGCGTTTGATTAAAAAAAAAAAAAACTGGAACATTGATTCATCTTTGATGTATATTTAATAATGATTATTTTCAAAGAAGGGATTTGACAAAACAAACAATTTGTTGCTTGTTTTATTATTGGCTATTGTGTTGTAGTACAAAGCATTTTGAACCGCCTAATTGTTGAAATATGGTATAAGAATAAACTTGACTTATGTGCTGACTTTTTACATAAATCCCCCAAAATTGATAGAAGTTGGTGGCAGTCATGTCACAAATTGTAAGCAATTTAGCAGTGTGTGGACCTCTGCTGCAAATTTGAATGGAACAGCAAATGATCCACATTGCATGTGGTTTTAAATACAGTAACTTGTTGATTACAATAATGTGTATATATTTTTAATTATGTTATTGTTGCACTGGGCTGAAATAATTCCAACAACTCAAGGGTGTTTCGTGTGTAACCATTTAGTGCTGGTGATAGGCTCCTGTTGGGTCACCCCACGCAGGCAGACACTTTGCTCATACCCTGACCTTTAGTGAGTTACACTGAAGCAGCTCCACTGATAAGGAGGCTCCTGCTCTTCTTAAACCCCCCCTGGGGCGGACGTGCGACCAGAGCCACGCAGCTGGACCTGCGCATCCACTTGTTGAGTTCACAACGGTTCAACCAGAGCGACTCTATTTAAAGAGGCAACAACATGGCACGCGGGCTCGTCAGACGGGAGTCGGTGGAAACAGAGATGCACAAATCCGAAGACAAGGGGAAGACGTTCGTTTACACCAAGAAGAAGGGCTACGATGTCACCAGAAACCCCCACCTCAACAAGGTGCGTGTTCGTGGGAGTTTTCTGCTCGTTTCTTTGAACAACTAGCGTTGGCAAGTGAGCTGCTGAGTTCAGGAGCTGTGGGAGATACTAGCACTCGGAACGAAAACGTCAACTTATTTTAAGCTAACGCTACGAGCAAGAAAACATTGTGTTTGTCTGTCATATCATTTTCGTTTGGTTTTAGAAAACCTTTAGAGGGTGAAGTTTCCCAAACAGTGAGTTGCTTCAGACCAACAAAGTTTTGCTTTCTAATTAGCAACCGCGCTAAAGTAAACTGTCAACGTTTTTAGTGTCTCTTACAATATGAATGACGTAATAGGTTTACCCATTACATAAAGCAACTACTAAACAAAATGTTGACGAATGTGGCGCATTTGTTTATAACTTTGAGATAGCTTGCAGTTATAACGCAGAGCCCTGACGGAGCCCAGGGGCAGCCAGTGAACGTCGCATTAGCCAGGACTTTTGGGTATCAGCTTTAGACGCGGTTATATTTAGAATTTAAAGAGACCAAACGCCGCTTCCTCACAGAGTGGGGGATACCTCAGCTAAACCACTGCAATACTGCTTCAAACACAGTGAAAGAGCAGCAATAATTCAATCAAAGGACATATAACGGAGCATGATTCAGCATGTTGCATCTTATCATGTTAAATAGCTTTTCTAAGATAGAAAAGTTGCATAACCAGGCAGTTAATAATGTTGAGTAACTTCCGCAGAGAAATGTCCGGTAATACTCCCGATTTTATTCTGTCATTTGTATAGGAATGACAATGCACAATGGCTTATGTAAATAGCCCTAAATTAGCTATGTAGGCTGATTCTCATTTACAGTCTGTGTGCCCAGAGTGCCTGTGAGCTTTCCAGTGTTTTCTCTTGACTTGATGATGGTCTGGGGCCCCAAGAGGTCAAATTGTGGCCACGGGGGCTTCTGTCCATGGTGCTGACTGACCGGTCAAAACAGGCGCTGTCATTCTGACTTAGTACACAAAGTGCTGTCCGACTGCTCTGTTTTAGAAATTCTTCTTTTTTAAAATTAGAATTCTTTTACAATCTTTATTTTTACTCTGAGGGGTTCTTTTTGTCACATATGTTCCTTTAATGAGAAAAAGGGCAACATGTATTTTAATTATTTGATTTATTCCAGATGAAGTAAGCTGTAATGTTAAAACACTGCACAGTACCCTACTCACAAAAGTATACACACCCCTTGAAATCTTTTCCACATTCCAACCAAAAACTTTGCCGTATTTTATTGGAATGCTTTTGTGTGTGTAATCGTCCAACACAGTACAGTGTAACATTGTGAAGTGGGAGGGAAATTATGGATGGTTTTCAAAAGTATTTTACAATTACAAATCTGAAAAGTATTTTTCTCTGCCACTGTGGCTCAAAACACTCCCAAAAGCATGATTCTCCCACCGCCATGGGTCAGAGTGGAGATCTTGAGGTTCAGGCTGATGTGTAATTAGGTCACTTTTGAGGTCAGTGGGTTGCACTGGATTTTATTAAGGTGTACCAGAGTAAATAAAGGGGGCTAACCACGCATCGTCTAATCTCTACTTCTCAGTTAAGCAACACTGTGTGTTCTTAATACGACACACAGAAGCTTGTAGTTAGGCCATGAAGCAACATGTTTCACATAGTAAGGTGTTCAGAGTTGATAAAGGTGGCCGTTGGTTTACTGTGGTTGTGTGAGATGTCAGGAAGGTTCTTGATAAGTCGGATAGCGGAGCTCCAGCAGGCCGTTGTCTGTGGCGTGAGTGAGCTGGTGCACAGCGTTGCTGATGACTGCTAATGGATACATCAGTGCTGCCCACCAGCACCATGTGTTTGATTTACCGTATCGCATTATGGAGTTCAGTGACACGTGTGTGTACTCTGGTGGAAGATATGGCGCTAAATGCAAAAAGCTAATTTGTCTGGATAAACAGAGGTTCCACATTCTCATATGCTTTTAATAGTAAAACATAGACGTTAAAGGGAAAAGATTTTGTTAAAATTTAGTTCACACTCAACTTCATGTTGACCAACAATTCTTTGGATGAAAAGCAAAATAATTTCTACCTTTGCGTGTTATGGCCTTCTATGCTCACTGTGGAAGTATCCCAGGCATGACAGGACTCTGCTGATAAAGCAGAAATGTTGCAATGTCCTCTTTGTGGCTGCAAGTTTTTCTCTGACTTTGCTTTTTGTCACTTCCTGAAAAGCACAATCCAGAAAAGTCAGATTTTTTTTGCTTTCAAGTTTGATTTGAACATGTTATACCACGTTCTACCAACTCAGCATCTGTTATAATATCCTGCTTTGTTCTCTGAGTTCCCTTTGTGGTATTTTGTTTAGGACTGTAACTAACGATTATTTGAGTAATCGATTAATTTGTCGATTATTCTGGCAATTACCGGATTAAAAAATGGCACTTTCTACATACTTTTCATTTAACCACAATATTAAAAATACATTAAATTAATAATTCAATTCTTTTTTTTATTAAAAAAAAACATTTTATTGCCTAAAATGCAATATTATAGCATTCCTTTAGTAATGCTACAAACCAGGTGAAGGTAAAACTATACCATGCGAGGAGTTTTTGCTAAGACATATTTGACTTAATTACTGCTCTGAATATGTTTTTTCTTTTCACCAAATGGCCTGTTTTGAGTCTGTATAGTCCAGTTAACAATTAATGGTTTACTAAACTTGTTGATGATTATTTCAATAATTGATTAATCACAAATAATCAGTTTAATTCTGTTAATTGTTTCAGCTCTAATTTTGTTTGTCTAGTTACCTTCTTCATGGACCTGATAAGTTGCTCTCTTCAGAAGTTTACATTGTCTCTTTAAGTACAAATGATTTTTTTTTGTTTGTTTTTAAGAAAATCTTGTTTACTTACTAAGGGATTTTAACATTTGATTCTAAAGCTAAGTTTGAAAAAAAAAAACCTATAATTTTGACCTGAATTCTTTCCGAAGTACTCTGTCGGAACAAATTTTCATCAGAATGCATACCGGGTTTGATACAAATCATCCTCGCTTTACATTACTGCTTCCCCAAAGACCTTTAGCCTCAGCGTTTAGTCTTAGTCCTGTGAAGTATTTGTTTACATCTCAGGTTACGCCTCGGGGCCACTGACCGCGCTCAATGAACAGTGAACCCTCTTTCAACGGGCTGGATATAGGGAGCTACATTGAAATAAGACTGATCAGTCATAAGTTTACATACATTCGCCATGGGCCAAATGTCATTTTTACACCCTCGGACATGTTCTTTGAGGATGAAATAAATGTATAGCAAACAACTTTAAAAGAGTCAAACATACAGGATAAAAAAAAAATATGCACACCTACACTAATATTTGAATAATATCAATTATGAAGTAATATAGAAACTTAAGTTGGTTGACCTCTTGACCAATAAAATACATTAGGGTAGAGTTAGGGGTGGGGTTAGGGTTGTATACATCCTTTCATCGTCCGTGCACTGTTGGGATGCTAATTATGCTAACATGCTTGAAAGAAAGCCAGAGTAACTAGAACTCATGCATAGGGAGAACATGCAAGCTACAAGCTACATGCCTCCACTTTGGTTGCAAGGGTACTGAAACTTCGCCTTGCTCCAAAATCAATATTAATACAAATGAATTGTAAAGCTACTCTTTACAGTCAGACAGGACCAAGGTTGTGTTTTCTGGCCTCAATGGCCTCAATGGGGAAATATGTTTGCTGAAGTCAAAACGACACTTTAAGTCCCAAGAACTCTTTAGCAATCCTCTAGGAAGATAGGGTTAGAGTTCGAGGTAGCATCTCCACTCCTATTGTGTTGAGCTTCACCTGAAGTAAACAGCTACAACGTTGAAATTGAACACAAGTGGGTGTTCCAACATGGTCCCACACATGCATTAATACTATTTCTGTAATTAGGATAACACCAAGCAGCCTCACTCGAAATGTTGAAAGCAACCAATTTTAAATGAGATCTACATTTTTATAAGAAGCGATTAAATGTCTTCTCTTTAATGATGGGTAAAAATAGTCTCCAGTGTCTGTGCAACGTGCTCAGGAATATTGGAGTGTTTGAAATGTTTTTTTTTTTTTAACCTTTGAGGTTTCTAAATTTTAGAACAAATTCCAAATTGGGCCTTGAATTCTGGTTTCAAATGTAATTTAGGTTACACGTGTGAACAGTAAAATGGATCTATAGAAGCATAAAATTAAAATGTTTTTAATGCCAATGATGAGTGTAACATTTTACATTCAAAGTATCTCATAAGCTTTACCTTAACTGATCTTTTAAATTATCTCTATTAGACTATTATCTTGAAATTTCAGACTTAAATCAATTCCTCTCATAATTTGATTCCTATTTTCTTTCCTCTTCTCCCAATCTGCCGTCTTATTTTCAAGTGGTGTGAAGAGTGAATGTTATGAGCCACAGTCCTTTGTTCTTCACTTTTACAAGGTAGTTTTTCATCTCACTTCAAAGCTGGCCATCCTAAATGAGCTAACTGCTGTGTTCATATGTTGTTTTGGAACAAAGTCTGCTTTTATAAGGCGATTTTTGCTTGCATAAAAACTTTTAGTTAGGAAAAAGCAGTCAAGAGCGATGTGCCTGTTTCTTCTTGGTAGATGGCTTGTTCTGCAAAAGGCTAAAGAAATGGAAGAAACAAAGGCAAATATCCTGTACGTGTGTTGAAGTAGACACTAGGTAGCCAGTAGATGTACCTGATGAACCGGCCATGCCAAAAACACACCCAGGTGAGCGTAGCTGCAGAAAAATGGTCGCCTATGCAGCCACGTGAACTGTTCACTGTCGGTTCTCCTACGTGAGCCGGAGGCCAGGAAATTGAAGGAGAAGGTAGGAAATGACTGCTGGAGCATGTTGGGAGTCGGGCACAGGCGGGTCCTTGTGGCTCAGGCAGTGCTACATTGTTACCCTCGTCCAGCTTTCTGCAAGCCCTTGGGAAGAGGTGTGTTTACCTCTCTTAGCTGGTCCACTTCACCCCTAACAGGAGCCAGTCATGGCACAACCTGCTAATTGATGCTGAGGGATGCAGCGCTGAAAGCAGCCTGTCCTCACATCGACAGGCCTCGTTTCCCTCTAATCTCTCTGCTCGCGTACGCCTCGCTCCGCGGATGTATGGACTCACACACAGCCCTACCGCTCTCCCTTCCTCCCTCTGTAGGCGGATATTATAGGTGCCTTCTGTGCGCAATAAAGAGACGGAGTGGGGTATGAGGTGCAGAAAGGAACCTCTGTGGTGGTGAGCTCCACAGAAGTCCTGTGTCACTTTACTTGATCACCTTAATGAGGTATCTGCATCTCGGTTCTCTGCCGCTTTCTGATGCCGGTGCCACTTTGGAAAGCAACAACAACATTTGAAAAATAAACCGTCTTGGCGTCTAATTAGAGATGCGGAATCACGTCAAGCACCTGACTGAAGTGACAGATGACCATTCACTGGTTTTCTGCTGTTGCTCAAGTTGGAAAATACAGATGATGGGAAAATATTAAGAGAACGACAATTGCAGCTGTTTTCCTTTGTGGTAAAGTATAATTTCATAGTGGTGCCAATTTGTAGCCCTACTTCCTACCCTCATGTTGCCATTTCTTAACTTCATTGATTATTGGGGGCAAAAAAGAAAACTACCCAAACCAGTTTGTCCATGTTTGAAAAAAATAATTACCCCTAGAAGTTCTTGCTATGTCACCCTTAGGGGCAACAACTGCAGTTGAGTGGCTTTTGCGATAGCCTGTGTAGCAATTTTGGCTCACTCAATGTTTAAAAGCAGGTCTGTTGGGGTAATTACACATAATGCCAATTAGATTTAGGTTCAGACTTTTCCAAGACCCGTTTTTCCTTAGGGTTTTTTCACACGTGATTGTCTAGTAGACAAAATTTCTACATTTGTTACATTTACAGCTGGTGGTCTGCGCTGCGTTAAAAAAACCCAAACCCTTTGAACAACCTGTTTCGCCCCTCGCCTGTAGGTGGCGCTGCACCAAGAACCACTGAAGGAAACGGCACAAAAACCTCTGAAGAAGGCATGGAGCACAACTTTCTTCTTCACGAAATGCAAAACACAAATGGAGTGGGATCAGATTTTAGCAGGCCACAAGCCACAAAATTTGAAAGCAGAAAATGACTGGCAGCGTTTCATGGCAACTGTTTTGAACGCACATTTTACCTGCTTGCAAAGCTGCAAAAAAATACTTTCAGCAGTGAATAGATGATGAATAGGAGACCCGCAATGACCTACATTCTAAAACAGAGGGCCACGAAATGAAAAATGAAGCTGTCATTCATCCCTTTAATGCTAAATCCCACAAAACTCGCGTTGATCCCCAAGACTAAAGAGCAAAGTTGTGTTTATTGAAGTCTATAAAACTTACAAACAGCATGCATCATTTAGAGCTGAGAATACTAAATTAAATGGAGAGCTCACATGCAGACAGTGTTTGAATTAGATCTGCCATTTGTAACCGCAGACGACACTGCACCATGAAACACTGTATTTAAGGGTATTTGTTTCTGGCATGTGCTGAACAGCGCACGATGATTAGGGAGTGAGGCTCTGATGCCAGATGGCGACGGTCCTGATAACTCTGTGCAGCAACGTTTAGCTCCCAGTTTAGACTTACTCTGGTTTGGCTGCTGCTTTCACTCATTCAGATTTGCTCTGCAGACTTGGGAGTTTTCCTTTATGCAAAAGCTTTCACATTCAGCACTTAAATAAGAAAAGAAAAACCAAAAAAACGGAAGTCAGACTTTGTTTAAACTTTGCACTTGTGATTTCTTTTGTTATTTTAGAGGAATTTTGTACGGTATGTTTGAGTTTCTGTGCGTAACCAAACAGCTCTTCTTCACATATATTCAAACAGGGACATATCACAGTTTTATTAAAATGCATCTGGTATAAAAAACGAAGCAGTATCGTTTCAGAAACAGCTATCTGCAACTTGGATTTCCATGAAATTCTCTGTGTGTCAGCATGAAAGTAGGAAGCTCATTTTTTGGTTAAAAGTTTATTGCTGAGACTTTGGAAAAACTGAGTGGTGTCTTGTTTATGCTGCGAGCCGAGGTTCTCATGTCCTTTGGTAGTTTTACTGACAGTGTCACTCTTATTCCCTCCTTGGCTTTCCGTCAGACATCCTTTTTTTGTGTGGGAAATTTCCTACGTTAATGATGAGCAGCAGCTTCGTTTTTAAGCTTCTTTTAACATGATGAATACAAAAAGAGTCATTAATAACTTCAATTTTGACAAATGCTACTTCTGTCCAATCATGAAACTATAAGCAAAAGTTAAGCAGTAGGAAGACAGGATGAAGATATCTTAGCAAAGCTGTTATGGCAACAAAAAAAAGAGCAGCTTGTTAAATTCTGTGGGTTTATGCATTATAGGTATTTAGGGTGTAATTAATTTTTCGCTCAATCATGCATATTGATGTAGTGTAATTTGTTGTATGTATTTTTACTTTTAGTTTTAGATTTTTGTTAATAGAAGATTATGCGATTTTAAAAAAAAGAGTAGAATTGATGAGACGGTGTACCTTATAAGACTTTTTGCGGTGCATACCATTTGTATTTAAATCAACCCATCAAGTTTACTTGTATAGCACATTCATAAACAAGGCAGTTCAAAATGCTTTACGTCAGGAAAACATAAAAACGTCCTGAACACATCAAACAGTCACCAGTTGTGAAACCAGTAGCAGACGTTGCATTTTGTCAAGTGCCATCATGAGAATCATCAATACGCATCAAATATGTTGATCAGTGTTCCAGTTATTATGGGTCTAATGCAAGTTGATTTAAAGGAACTCAGTGTTTCAGATGTTTTGCAGTTTTAAGAACGATTATTCCAGATTTTTTGTGCATAGAAGCTGGATACTTCTTCATCCTTATTTAGTTCTGTTTCTGTGGGTGCAGAGTAGGCTAGAACCAGAACCAAATTAGAAATTTCCGAATTCCAGATCCAGATAAAAGGCAACTAAAATATTAATTAGGACAGCCAAGGATTCCCGAGCGGCCCTGAATTCAGAATCTGATATGACTGCCACCCATACGAAACGTAGTCAATATTTTCTCATTTTCTGCAGCGTAAGAATCAGTAGCTGTGCGTTTTTTCAAAAATCAGTTACGCTCATAGTACTGTATAACATTTATGTGTGAACATGTTCCACAAAGTAATATTATTATAATGAGTTACATATTTTGGAGGCAGAAAACCCTAAAAAAATCCTGAGAATGACAAAAATCTTCCTTACAATTGCTGCCCCATTGTTATTCAGAGGAGAGAAGTAATTTTAAAATACTTCCCTAATTCCGACTGAACCTTTCGGAGCATGCCTCTCTAAAATGAAAGGGTTAAGATGATTCATCACCTGAAAGTGCAGAGAACAACTGCTCTATTGTTGGAAGGGTGGAACAGAAAATTGGATGTTTTCTTGACAGGAAAAAACTTTAGTAAGAGGAGTTGTCAAGGGATTGAGTGTCCCAAAGCTAGGCGACCAGGATACCAAACAGTTCAGTTCAGACACAGCTCTGGCAGGGACCTGCAGTTTTGTTTCTGATCATAAAGTTTTTCGAGTTTTAATAGATGTTTTACTATTTTTTAAAATGTCTTTTGTAAGTAGTATATATGTTTGAGTAAAATGAACATTGTTCTTTTATTCTATGAACTACTGACAACATGTCTCCGAAATCCCAAACAAAAATGTGGTGTTTATTAGCAGAAAATGAGAAATGGTCAAAATAATAGAAGAGTTGCAGTGCTTTCAGACCTTAAATAATGCAAAGAAAATCAGTTCTTATTCATTTAGAAACAACAATACTAATGTTTTAACTCAGGAAGAGTTCAGAAATTATTTGGTGGAATAACCAGGTTTCCAAAGGGGTTCAATTTCCAGATGTGTATATTCCAGCAGTAATCAGGTTTATTTTAACTTAACATTTTCTTTACAAGCTGCCATTTACCTCTGTGGCAAAATGTGGGCTTGTTACAAGGTGCTTTTAAACCTCTGTATAGAGTGCTGGTCTGTTGGGTATGTAAGTTACTTTACTTCCTTCAACTCACTAGATAAATTCCATATATATATTACCTTCATGGTAAATTCCTTTATGGCATATTTGTATAGCAGCTTGTTAACCCAATGACACTAAAACGCTTTACACGCACACACGCACACATTGAGCATCTGACTTATGACCTCATGTTTGAACTGGACACTTTATCACTAATTTCCATGGAAATTAACAGAGGCATTAAGTGCTTCAGGAATGATATTCAAAATCAAAAGTGTGGACAGGGTGCAAATTGCTTTTATCTGGACAGGTATTAAACAGCTTCAGTGTGTGTGTTTGTGCACTTATAAGAGTCTGTTTAGAGATCGGTGATCATATTTAAAGCTAAATACAGCAAGGTCAACATTTAGGTTTCAAGCCTTCCCTCAAGTGAACTGAAAACCGTGACAGGTCAGTCTTTGTTCAGGCCTCATAGAAAACATCTGCACCTTGTAGATGGATTGCAGAGCTCAATGCATGCATGTGTGTGTCTGCGTTGTGCCAGGTGTGGCCAGGTGTTTCAGGTTGACTGCACACGCTGTGGGTGACTAGACATTCCTGTGATAGACTGGAGTGGATCGCCCAGACAGACGGAAAGCTGTATACACACACTTGAATATTTTTGTTAACCTGCTGTTCTGCACGCCCGTATAACGGGGTTGTTTTCTGGACCAGCAGAATGTAATTTGATAAGACTGTCTATTCAGCTGACTGCAATCAAATGTGCTCTAATGCCAGGTTTATTCAGCACCAAATACAAGAAAGAAGCCATTAGTTTGTCCCAGACAGAAAGAAGGAGACTGTCTGAGCCTCATCACCTGCCCATCAAGCTCACCTAAAGCATCTCACCTCTTTCAGCTCACCTCAATGCTGCTCTTGTCTGCCGTGTTACAGTAGGGGAGCTCTTGTCATATAATAAATCTTTATATTAGAATTTATGGAAGTCTCGCAGTGAAAAGTAAAGAAAGTAAAATAGTGAAAAGCCATTTAGGTAAATCCCAATCATTTTATACTGTAATGAATTAAATGAATTCCCCCTACTTTGTAAATATTTTACTCAAATGAATTCATTTAATATGGAAAATGATTAGAGCCAGCAGGGGAAAGAAAAAAAATTGACCTTAATCTCAGAATTCGTCCTCAGAATCAGAATTGTTGGAATTGCTTATGAATCATCAGGCAAAACCTACAAAACTAAAAATCTTCAAAAGATTGCAAATCCTATAACAAGGAAGAAGCCATTATGTGATTATTTGTGTATAACTGAGATACATCTGAGAATGGTTGGCTATTCATATGGATTTTGACGGAGAGTGACTTCCATCTCAGACTTGGCCTTAAATCCTCTTAGTCTTATTCCAGAAATTACTCATTTCTGGAATAAATTCAGATTCCAGGATTTATTCTGGAATCTGTAAAAATTAGTAATTCCAGAAATTACTCATTTCTGGAATAGATTAGTAAGAAATTTATGTGAGCCTAAGTTTTAAAACCTTAGGCTCACCGAGCAAAGCTTGATCAGTTTTTGGTGGAACTGTTTATGCATCATCAGGCAAATCTAGTCTTACAGCTCAAACCTACCTAAGGTTTACAAATCCTATAGCAAGGAAGAAGCTGTTATGTGATTCCTTTTACATACTGACATAATTGACATATATCTGGCTATTTATTTGTATTTTGACGTAATTTGACACAAAATCAGAATTCCAAGAAAGTCAGAATTCTTTTTTTTTTCCAGTGAACCTAAACCTCAAGTAAATAAGTAACAAATTAACTAGTTTCTAAACCTTAGACTTTAAATGTTACCAGTCATATGGAAGTGTGAGACATCAGCTGATTCACACCTCATATAGAATATTCCTAATTCTTGAAGAATTTCCCTTAACATACATGTAAAACCAAGAAGCACAGACTCTTCAGTACACCTGAACCTAGTTTTATGAAGGCAGAAGATCCCCTAGGTCACAGCTACATGCATTTTCCTTTATCCGACTAATCGTCAGAATAATCGATAGATTAATCGATAAGTAAAATAACGGTTGGTTGCAGCCCTACATTTGAATGACATACTGACGTTACCAGTCACACGATGAAAATGAACTTGACCAGACAAGTGATTAAGTGTGAGTACTGACTTGTGTTGTCCCACTAATGCATCAAAACAAGCTTATAATTTGTATGACATACAGTAAATAAGCCGTTCTTCTACGTTGCCTTGCCGCATTGCTGTTTTGCTGTGCACATCAATAAGGGAGGATTCCAGAGGCAAGTGGTGCCATTATTATGCCAAGGCTACTCTAATCCAATGAGTCTGTGTCTGAGTCTGCAGTCTGTGTAGAAAACATTGATCATAGTTTTCTCCCCATGTGTTCGGCTCAGCAGCTGGGATGCAGGGATGAAGTCCACAGAGATGGTTATTATTAACGTAAGAGCTTTTCTCCCCGCGATGTGTTTATTCAGGCTCTTGAGTGTGTGACAGGATGGCATCTCAGGAGCTGAAGCACAACCGGCCAGCGGTGCACATTTTGAGCTTCAGAAATCGCTGATTGCCTTGGACCCTTTCCCAGCAGCACTCGGGCTCCTGGGGGACCCGAACGGCGCGGGATGAAAGGGGCTGCCTCAAGGGAGCTCTGCCTCCTCCACCCGCTTTAAGGCTGCCCTCCCTAAGTCAACAGCAGTTTGGTTTTCAAGGCTGTTTGACCAACAAGTGTGCCTGTGCATTCACAACTTGACACCTCTTGATTTAGGGAGCCCTGCATCAGCATGTTTTCCCGAGATGAGGCGGTAAAGACGGTCCTCTGGTCTCCTTTGGAAGTCGGCGTTGCTAAGGTGGAGGTCATGACTCTCGGAGGGAGGAGTGAATAGAGGCAAAGTCCCAGTCACCCAGCGACCTGAAGCTGCTAGAGCAAGAATAATTGACACAGGGAACTTCAAACTTTTTTCTCTGTGTCTCGTGACTTTGATTCCACTTGAACTTTAATTCATTAATATAGAAGTGTTTTTTTTTTTTTTTTAAGCCTGAGTCGGTGCTGTACAGTAGATTATATCTCTCAATGAGGATGTTATGACTGGAAAAGCATTTAAGACACTGAAACACCCTGATCTGATTTGTGCAATACTGATCTTTATTTTTTTTATTTATTTTGATTGTTATCAGCACTCCTAAAACAAAGAGCCATACGTATTTCAGTAAGGATTATTATCTTTCAAAACACTTGGATAAGACAGACTCAGGCTGAGACTGGAGAGGAGGTAATTCCTGCGACATAATAGAGTTATTAAGGATTACAACCAATAAATCTGTTGTGTATGGAAGCCAAAGTGTGTGGATTTAAATTTCCACACACTTTGGAAATTTAAAATCCAAACAACAAACCCATATTTGTCCTTTGGATTTTAGAAATGAGGGTGACAGGCAGACCATATGCGGTGTGTTGGGAAACGCTTAGTCAGGTTGTAGAATCCCGAAGAGATGTTTGGGAGCTGATGTGTGCTGTTTCTCTTCCTCCTGAGAGGAACGGACGGATTTAAATGGCTTTATTTTGAGGGTAATCCTCTTGAACCTTGCTACAGCTGCTGTTTTAGCAGAAAAGAGATGGGGGGGAAGGAGGGCATTTGACTCTGCACAATAGGGAAAGCTGCTGTTCCATGTCCTCACACCGGAAACAAACATACCCAGAACTGAGATTATAGAAAGGCACACAGAAGTTCTTTAGTTCATTATCATACACTTCCAAAGGTATTCATTCTCCTTAAACCTTTTCACATTTTGTGAAATGTTTTGCCCGTTCTTTGCAAAAAACAGCTCAAGAATAGTCAAACTGCAAATGGGTCTTTCTTTTGACAATAGCTTTCCTCTTGCCATTATTACTTGATGGCTAGATCAGTTTGTTTCCACAAGGGCCTTTTGGTTGTTCTCCCGTCGGTTTAGGTAGACGGCTCTGTCAGTATCTTTCCATAACTTCATCTCTGAGCTGTCATGATGTTCATGATGGTGTTTGTTCACTAATTCTCTAACAAACCTATGAAACCTTCACAGAATAGAGCCATATTTCTGCTGTTAATTAGTTGATCGGGTTTTATTTAGGTGTGCAAAAGGAAAGGGTCTATTCTACTTGTAAAACATTGTTTTCCTTTCTCTCCACAGATGTGAGCGATGTTGGTGTGTAAAGTTAAATACGTGGGAATTTCTGGTTGCAAGGAGGCAAAATGTGAAAAAGTTCACAGGATATGAATATTTAGTGAGGGACTTAACCAGTTTCCATATGAGTGACCTGAAAAATGACATATTCTTTAAAAACAGAGTTTGACCATTGTAGAATAACTCTCCAAGGTAAATATTTCCTTGGCTATGAATCACGATGTAGTTGTGAAGTGGACAAATGTTTTCTTTTCTATACCATAAGAATGATTAACAGCCTCTCTGTGCATTTCATATAACCTTCATGACTTGCACATTCCTGCAGTTTTCCCCATGTCTTTTATGGAAGATAAGCAGTGAATGTAGAGAATGGGGATGGTCCACAGATTCTGACCATGCTGTAGCAAACATTTAACAACACCAACTATGTGGGTCACAAAAAGGTGAGATAAGAGGTTTATTTTTTTTTTTATCAATGGAGCTTTTCATTCATTAATGTAATACCTGTAACTTTAATCTCATAGTAGGTACACTAAGCTCTAAAAACTGTCTGTACTCATGAGGGAGAGTGGTGGGGCCTCACCTGACGAAAGAATGGCCACACAAGCTGCGTTTACATCACAGATGTGCGCAAAAAGTTGTTAATATTCTGCTAATGTTGAAAAAGCACACTTTTGCCATTGCAGTGTTTCTATTGAATAAGTAACGCAATTAAAATCACATGTGAATACGTTTGTTCACGAGATAAATTGCTAAAAAAGAAAAAAGCATGCAGCGTCACGATCCTTCTACCACTTTGTCTTTTCCGGCAGTAGTGACATATGATTGTTGATCACATGACTTGTGTAATGCGGAAAAAAAGTGTTTCCATCATAGTTTTGCAAATTTCAATCCAGCTGAAAAACCACCTCATCTTACCAGAAAAACATTTTACAAACCGTGAGGTTTTCTTTTCCCACTGAAATCGACGTGTTTCTATTAAGCAAATTTATTTTCAGAATACCAATTTGTGCAATTTCAAGGTCAATGGAAACCTAGATACTGATCTGCTTCATTGTTGCCTTGAACTTAATCTCCTCTTGTCTTCTGGTTGTAAACACCGTCCATCTTTCTGCAAATGTATTCATTGAAATTTCACTAAAGCAGTCCTATCATGGCACCAAGTTGTACCATGTCTCTTTTCTTTAATAATCTGAGTTTTTGATGCAGCTCATACATCAGAAAATCCGTGATTGAGTTCATTTTTTTCCACCAGTAAGACTGTTTTTCCTTCTTCTTCTGATGGTTTTTGTATGTTTTACACAAGTCAAGACTGGTAAGAGAGAGATGTTTATTGTGTGGGGAGTAGGTCAGAGGGGCTACACAGATGAATGAACAGATGATAAGTGTAGAGTAATGGTATATTGACAGGAGATTTGTTTGGTTGGTTAAGGTCGGGTTACATCTAAGAGGTCAGGGTTGTCATTTCTGATAAAGACATGTCAGGAAAAAACTTAACCTGTAACAAGTCAATCCCGCAGTGGCTTAAGTGGCCAATGAAATGATGTACTGTTGCAGACCTTTATGACATAGTGGCCAATGAAGCTTAAAAACAACCACCTAAAACAAATAAAAAAGTTTATTTGTGAATCAAGCTATGGGATTCACAATTCAGTTGGTTGAAATCTAAGTTACACTTTTTATAATCTAAAATCAACTATAAAAAGGATTACCAGCACTTCCATAAAGACATTTGCCACAGAATACTGTATTTTGTTTTTCTTCTTGTACATTTCAGATACTGTAGCATCATTTTTGTCACCATCAAATAGAGCATTAAAATGATCTTCCTTTATGACTTTTTTCAAAAATATATAATCAAAAATGAAGGGCCTTATATTGTAGATTCAAAAATTACATCCTTTTCAAAAAGTTAATTATTATAACTTTCTGCATTAAATAGTGCTTCCATATGCATGTCTTATATGTAAAACGTGCTAGACTCAGAATGTGACATGGTGTTGAGACTAAGCTTTCGATCCCATTCCTCTGAAGTCTATGCACACACCACAGCATGACTCTGTTTCAGGACAAATAGCTTTCTGATACTGCATCTCTTTCCACTTGGCTGATGATGCCTAAGGAATTTCCATAGTGTAGGATGTCTGCTGGGGCCGTTTGGGACCAATGTGTTCGCTGAAGCTTCCTCAAAATGCGTGGGTGCCAACATGTAGCTGGTTCAAGTCTACCATGAAACCTGCTCAATTAGCCTTTCTGAAACGGAGAAACAGATTCCTTTTAGCAGGACGGTTTGAATGACAGACATTGATCCCGAGTCGTAGACCTCCCATGGTCTCGGATTTATCCCATCATTCAGTGCGACATCTATATTTAACACTCTTTGATGTGTCCTTTCTAAAGCTGAAGATGGATGGGTAGGGAGGGCAGTTTTGGATGAAGAGGACCAGTATTTCTTGGGATGCTGGAGAGAGTTAAAGTGGACGGGTCATTAGCTTCAGTATGAGGGTCATTATTTGTGTTGGAGTAGAACCAGCCCAGCTCCCTCCACCATTTGAATTCATGGCCGTTCTGTGTAGCAGTTCAAACAGAGGGGGAGCGTGAACGCTCACTTGCACACACTAGCGTGAAAGAATGCATTCATTTTAGCTCTCTCTCCCTCCCCCCCTCTTCCCCTTCTTTTGACAAGCATTCAACACACACTCAGCCACTTATTCTAATGTAAAATGGATGAGAGTACATGAGAACATGTAGCACGTCACCAAACTGAAGCCTCCAAAGACGCGCTTGAGAGGCGCAACACCTGTTTTCAGTTCCTACTTTTAATCTCCAGGTGGGTTTCTCCACTACATGGGTTCCAGTGACAAGCTAGTGCTAGCTTAGTTTTCTTTAGCTACCACACCATTAACTCACTGTGGTACCAAAAAACTGGTTACATCTTGGCACTAAGTCATTGCTGGGCCAGAGGATGGAACCCCTTTCATTAGCATCTTGGGGCGGGGCAATGAATAACAAGACCCAAACAAAATATTTAGTGTGTCTTGTTCAAAACTCTAGAGTGACACGACCCAATTCATCTGAATATACAACACATTGTCAAAAATAGTTAGGCAACCTATTCAAATTAATGAATTATGGTGTTCCAAATATATATTTTTTCGGCCACAGGTGCATAAGATCAAGAACCTATAGTCCTGTAGACTGCTTCTAAAAGTCGATGTGGAAAAAATTTCTCTCTCTTTGGAGTTTTTGTTGAATTCCAAAATGGTGTCATGATAGGATGGCATCTCTGCAGTAAATCAAGGCATTTACCTTCCTTGCTCCTAAAAAAATCATCATCAACTGTTAGTGGAATCACAAGAAAGTAGAAGATATTTCTAACGGGCTCAACTCAGCATAGAACTGGCTTAATACTGCAGCCCACTGTGGGCAGATATCGCTAGATCTCTACAAAAATATCAACAAAAAGACCTCCACATGCCGCCACTAGCATCTGGAGCAGTAGTGATCTCTCTGGTGATGGCCCCTTCTTTTTCCAGTATGACTGCACACCAGCGCACAAAGCAAGGTCTACAAAAATATGAATAGGCGAGTTAGGTGAAGAATAATTTGAATTCACAAACAGACGGAACATCGTTACAATGAATTGGAGCGAAAACTGCAAAAGGCTTTCTCGTCAAGAATCAGTGTCTGACCTCACACGTGTGCTCCTTGAAGAAACTTTCAAAATTTTCCATAAACATCGTCCCAAACTTAGTAGAAAACTTTTTTTCCAGACTGACTGAGGCTGTTGTAACTACAAAAGCTCAACTGACATCACATTAAACATTCATGGATTGAGATTGGCACTTAAGTTTGTGTGTATTCATTGCCTGATTGCTAGTTAAGTAGCCATTGGTTTAAGAACACCTGCACTACAAGCCTTGAACACCAAAGATTAAATCAGCCAATTAGGACAAAAGACGTGCATAGTTTAAGCTTATTACCTTATATAACTCAAGTACCTCTATGAAATAGGAAGTGAAATCCTGGTTGTGGTTTCTTCAGTTTCAAACAATTACGACACTAGCTTGAAAGATTAAAAGAAAATCATCTTATGAACGGTCAGTAGAGGTAATAAATCAAATCTGGACTGCGAGAGTTATGTTTAGGATGAAAAAACCTGTTAAGAATTTAATAAAAAAAATAAAAAAAATTTAAAAGATCGATTATACTTAAAATTGACCAAAGTTGAATTTGAGATTTATCACCTATTGTCCCCTAAAACAGACCGATTTGGTTAAAGGAATGAGAGGGTATTCTACTTGAATTTATTATTTTTATTTAGTTTTTCACTGTGTGCCATACGTATTTGCTCTTACTCAGTAATACAAATATTGATTTTCAGACCTCTGAGTATTCCCTGGAATATTACATTTGTTCTGATACCAGAACCAGTAAAATACACCTTGTAGTTCCTGAGATACATGGAATTCATTTTGGAGGTGTCATTTTCGAGAAATCTCCAAAAAACACAGGCTTAGTTTTCAAGGGGTTAAAAGGGTGTATATGACTGACCTGCTTTTTTGGTCTGTCTGGTTTCAGTCTCAGATGTTTTACAATCCTCACCCTCCCCTTTCCCTCCCGAATTCTCCCTGAATCTCTTATGTGCTCTCTTATGTCCATCATGGTACTCCCTTGGCCTTGCATATTCTCCATTTTGCTGTGAGATGGCACGGTAGAAGTTTTAATGACGTGTTTCGCAATGGTCTGTAGGGGAGATGGCTACATCATCCTATTGTAGCCAAGTATAATAGGTCATACAGAAACTTCGGGGAGTAATAGCAGCACTCCTACTGTCAGAGAAACGACAGCACAGTTCTTGTAGATGCCAAGTCTCCAGTAAAACTCTCTTGGGCCATTTCAGTTCACAATGTTTCTCCAAAGTGAGATTTCTGTATATTTTTAGCACTCTCCCATGCTTTTATCTGCTTTCACTTGCATACTGATGGAAACCAGAAACTTTGCAGCTGTTGCACCAACAGCATCTCCTTATTTTTTTTATTTTTTATTTCTTGCTAAAAAGTGTAAACTAGTGTTTCTTTATGTTCCAGATCAGTTAGAAGATGCCCTTTTTAATGATGAGAGAGGATGGATGTCATAGGCACAGGGCCCTTTGAACCACAATTCTGCCTAATTTGAAGTTAGCTTAAGTCCCTCTCACCACATTAGTAGGATTAGTCCTCATCCCTTATGGCCATCATACATGAACCCAGTGGTTGCAACTCACCTGTATGTTTGCTACAACAACAAACACGCTTTCTATACAGTTTTATAATTGCACCAAGTTACCAGTAGATTTCACTTTAGTCACTGTGATGCACAAATGTGTTCAAATGACCATATGAGTGTTGTTAGGTTTTAGAAGAACTTGGAACTTATTAAAGTTCTGCTTTTCACATTAAAAAAGTATGAACTGTGAGCAGCACATCCTGGTGGCGTTAAGAAGCGCCATATTGGGAGAAGATAACAAACGCTGTTATGATTTTATTCAAACTTTAGCTACTACGTGCTGAAAAAAATTGGAATATTTTCTTTCACAAGGGAAGAGCTTGGTGACGATTGCATAGTTTTCACGTGAGTGAAGGTCCGGTTAAGCCCAGCATACACACACACACCCCCACACACATCTGTCCATGTGGGAATTGGTTCTTTATAATGTATATTTTTTCCCCCTGACTTAATGCACAGATCCGATATTGATATCTGTATCGGTCGCGATATTGAAAAAAATATCAGGTATCGGTGACGATTTCCACAATCCATAAGGGCAGATCTGTCCAGTCTAATCCTATGCATTGTGATGTCATGCTTTATTTATTTTACATTATGTTTAGAATGCTTAATTGGCCTTCCTGAGATATTTGAAAGAAGGTTTATTGCCGTTTATATATGTATAGATATCGGAAGTGGATCAGTGCAACCCTACGCGACCCATGCTTGGTGGCCTTGAGTCCTCGACTCTGCCGTCGCAGGTTCGATTCCCGGACCCGACGATATTTGCCACATGTCTTCCCCCTTTTCCTTGCCCCTTTCCTGTCAGCCTACTTTCATATAAGGGACACTAGAGCCCACAAAGACCCCCTGGAGGGAAAAAAATAAATAAATGTGTAAATTCTAATATAATAAATGAATAAAAGTTCATTTAAGAAAACCCCATCTAAATTAGGGGGGCGGGTCCCAGAGCAACGGCCATGTGAGGAAATGTAATAATTTGGTGTCGCACACCATTTATGTGGACGCAAAAGTAGTGTGCTGCTGCATATTTTTTTTTTTAGCAACGTAGGAAATATTTACTTCAGCCTGATGGCTGTTGGAATATATTTCATGCCTTACTTACTGTACATGATTTTCTTAACCTTTAGAAACACTTTCCCCATAAGTACAGCATACTTGATTTGCTCTTCCTTTGTTGTCTTCCTTCATCACACCATTTTACCTTGTCTTTGAATCCAGTCCTATTCTCTAATCCCAGTCGCCATAACTGCAGAGTAAATCTGTCATTCCACTGGAATATTCCCCCGTTTACCCACACCAGCTGTTTTTACAGCGTCTAGACACACATGCCGCTATTGATGCAACAAGAGGTGGGCACGGTATGCTGCTGGACAATGAGAATATCATGGAGCGCGGTTCTTCTCCTGATGCAGGATTAAAAACCCTCACGATTAGAGTGAGTACAGTGTACATTAAGGGCGGCTTAATGTACACTGTGTGTTGGCGAGGCATCAGAGTGTGCCTGTGTGTTCACCGTCTGCATGAATAAGCACACGGCTGGCATGAAGATTGTGATGATTTTCACATTATCATCATCAGACTTGTATTGCGTGTGTATATTTGGTGTGTGGGGGTGTGTGTGTGTGTGTGTTTATAGAGACTGCAGCGGCTACAGAAGCACAGAGGCCGGTGACTCAGTCTTTCCTCCAGCTGTTTGCCAGAGTCTATCCCAGTATGGGTCACCGGCGGCCAGCCCAGTCAACTCATCAGGAGGTTTCCTGTGATAGCAAGCTTCTAATTCCGTTTCTGTTGACTCTGAAGTATTTACCCGTCTCCTTCATGTGCTGCGGTTTCCAAACGGACTCGCTTGCACGTCTGGAGCTCGTATCATGTTCAGGGTGAAGAACAGGGAGGCTTGCATGGACTTGTCTGAACCCTCGAGGCCAGGAACTTCTTTGCTTTCCATCCGAGCCCAAATCCCTGTCTACATGTTTGCATCTATTCTTTGGACTTGATTACCGTCGCGTCTAAACTGTTCGTCGGGACTAATATGATTAACCAAGGTCCTGCTTTTAGTATGATGCCACAAGGCCGGCTGTAACAGTCTGGAAAACCCAGTGTAGAGTGGCGATAATGGCGGGGTAGAGTAAATAACGCTGTCCCTCTGCAGCTTATGGTGTTGTTTAAGGGGAGAACCTCAGCAGTCTGCTGTTCCCTGTTTGGTCAGCTGCAGAGGGGCTCCTGGGTTTTTGAGGAACGTTGATGTCACCAGAAGAAAACGAGCCCAGATACAACGCTCTCCGTGGCGTATCAAAAGAATGGTCAAACACAAACACACTGGCTGGCTTTTTCCTCACAATCCAGCTCAATGCTTCGCAAATGTTTGGTCTTCACAGATTCAATTCAGGGCTATTTTAAATACTTCATTTTTAGCTGAAAGTCCTCCAAGGAGTGCTTCATTATTACTGCCAACACAAACATTTTCTGGTACTTTCCTTTGATAGCTCAGAGAAAACACAATGATGCTATTTATTCACTCACTCTAGCAGAGTCAAGCACAACTATGACATATTACAGTTAGATTAAAGTGGAAAAATCCCTAATAGTTAAAAAAAGAAGAAAGGATCAGGATTTAGTGAATTAGTTCTGGTTTTTGCAATGGAGGCTGTATTAATTTGATTTTTCGTTTCTTTGAGCTGTTCACAAATATTCGCCCCATTAAACTTTAACTCTTATCATAATGTGAAATCACATTCCGCACCCAAACATATGTAGCCCAGAAGCTCCATATAACTGAACTTAGCTTAGTCCAGGGGTGGCGAACTCCAGGCCTGGAGAGCCGCAGCCCTGCAACTCTTAGATGTCTCCCTGGTCCAAAACAGCTGAATCAAGTAGCTGAATCACCTCCTAAGTGCAGTCAAGTTCTCCAGAGTTCTGCTAATGACCTCATTATATGACTCAGGTGTGTTGAAGTAGAAACGCATCTAAAAGTTGCAGGGCTGCGGTTCTCCAGGCCTGGAGTTCGCCACCCCTGTTCTAAAATATGACCCATGGCAGCTTGTTGAAACGAACCACACAGTCCAGCCTACGCTCCCTACATGCATCAATGATCCATCAATGATTATCACCAGTGACTCTGTCACCAGTTCTCCAGTCCTCCGTCCTTGGACCACTTTTGATTGATACTTCTTACTACCTAACCGGAACACAAACCCACAAGAGCTGCAGTTTTGGAGCTACTCCGATCCAGGTGCCTAGGCATCACAGTTTGGGTCTTGTCAAACTCACTCAAATGCTTGTCCCTGTATCCTGCATCTTGCACGTAATGTTCACTTGCTGTCTAATATTTCCTGCCTACTTACACGTACCATGACACTGACATCCGCTTATCCATGCAGGGGGAGGAGGAGATGCTGTGGCGAGAGGTGTACGCACATTGCCTGTCGGTGGTCATAATTAAAATCAGAACTCTGGATGAGCAGGGTTTCTCATATATATATATATATGTGTGTGTGTATAAATAAACAGAGGCACTTGAAGATTACCTACTGACACTGATTTCTTATCATAATTTGTGAGACCTTCTGGCAGAACAAAGGCAGACGATGAAAAGGCCATTGGCAGAATGAGATAACAGCGCAAGTAGAAAACCATAAGATACGGTCTTTGCAATTGAACAGAAGGCAGGAAGTAATTTAGGACATTTTCCCCCAGGACAGAACGACAATGTTTCCCCTGAGTTTTGTTTTTATTAGCCTGCAGATCTGTGTTGTGAATTTAAAGCAAATCATATCAGGCCTTGCACGTACAACTCAAAAGTCTCTAAGGTGAGCTAAAATAGCCAGTTTGGGAGCGGAACATTTGAAACAAATTATGCAGGAATTTCTGGCATTTAATCAACAACCAAAGCAAAGTATCTGTAGAATGTCAAGTGAATGTCTTTTTAGGATAATCACTTGCTTAAGAATCTCTAATTCAAACGTAGTTTCTGCGTCTAAGTAATTCAGACTTTTACTGGATCAAATGTCAACAATATTAACTTCAAATTGCTTGTAAGCACGTGTGTGTGCTACGAGTGGGTGAGAAGGAGTGTGCGAAAGCGTTAGCGGAGAAATCAAAATGACCTAGTTAATGGAGATGAAGACGATGATGGGATTTACGCTCGTGAGGTAATCTGATACCTTTAATGGCGACGGGGAGAAGGATTCTGCATATAAATGACTTTTTATCTACCAGCAGGAAAACTCTGTGCACTAATGACTTACCGTGTGAATCTGTGTGCGCCGACATGCGCGCATCACACACTGAACCGTACGACACGCATGTAGGAACACATGAAAGCCCAAGACAAAAAAAAAAAGGCTATTAATGTAGAAAACATAAATAAATAAATAAAAGACAGCTTCCCCGACTTTGCTGATGACTTAAGTGAAAAAAGCGACAGCATGCTCGCAGACTCCCATTGATTCACTTTGACGGAAAGAGCTGCCGCTTCATTAGGCCAAGAAATTAAAATGTGGGTGGCCTGTGGTGTAGGTGGGAGGTGGGGTGGATGGGATTTATGGGGTGATTTTGGGAGGTGCTGTAACACTGTCAGACTAAGACATGTGTGGCTAAATGAATAAAATAAATAAATAAAGGAAAACATCTGAAACAAATGACTTTTGTATACCCAGCAGTATAAGGACTGAAGCTCATTACATTAACAATGACACTAAAAAAAACAGCCAGTGACAGAATGGAGGGGAGAGTGGAAACGGCACGCAGTTACGTAGCCATTGGCACACTGGAAGTTGGTCCAGTTTTGAGTGTGTAAGTGTGTAAATGAGGTATTGATTATGTGTCTTTGTGTGCAGCAATCATGCACAGCGCCAAAGAAACCAAGAGGTGAAACCAATAACAGGAGATTTCATTAAAATGCAACATTGTGCTGGAAAACCTCGGTTTCTGGAATTCACTCTGATGATGATGATACTTTGACATTCACCCACATAACCACTGCTGCATGACCTGAGTATTCACCATAGCAACAGTTCCTCTGACTGTGCCAAGTTGTAACTCAAGGCTAAACATTTTTCTGCAATACCTCAAAACATGCTGCTGAAAATAGCTGGGTGCAATTAATTCTTAAAAACAAGCTATATGTGCTTATTTTTATAATAGAGAGAAAAATCTGGAAAGTTGGTGGAATTTAATGGATAATGGTTAGAATAAGTAGATTTCCATTCACCATATAATTGAGCAATTTGACATCTTAAAAATAAATTCACTTAATGGAAACACGTAAACAAAAACAAAAAAAAAAAAAAAAAAAACTCGAAGCAATGCCTGGACAACAGTACAACTTTGATTACTTTAGTGATTTGGTTAACACATAGTTTATATCAGTGAAGCAGATTGACAGTATGAGTGTTGGGGACATGGTTGTTGGTGTCCATTCACATGCATGTGTTCAGTCATTAGCTTCAGTGTAAATGGGTTCACTGATTCTCAGGAAGTAGCTGAGCCAGCGAAGGACTGAATCCACATGTCTTTCTGTCAGATGGATGGACGGGTTGGGGGTGGGTTGGTGTTGCTGCTGCCCGCTGCCGGGGTCACCTTTACACACACCAACTGCATCTTTCCAACCCTGAAGGGTTGGAAAGATGCAGCCTGCCTCACACTGACAGGGGAGCAGCCTCAGTCTGGAACTGGTTCCAGACTCAGCTTAGCAAAGGAATGCAGTTAGATGAGATAAATCAATGTGCATGAAGACGTGTAAAGGAAAATAAAAAACATCGCTCATTATGCAGGTTCTGCTTTTTACCAAGATTTTTGACTAATATTGCTCATTGTATGAGCCGTCTAATTCATCCCTAACATGCTTCCAAAACAGCGACGGCCTGCTGAGGGGTGGAGTTTACTGAAGGTGCCCTTGTTAACCCGACACCAGGATGTTTGCAACCAATCTTTAGATTCTAGTAAAGTTCAGAAGTTATGGAGTGTAAAGTGATTATCATTCCTGTGATTGCTGGTATTAGAAACTGAGACCTGAATCAAAGTCTATAGTTCAGTTATCACATGAAATTTGTGATTTAATTAAGTCATGTATGACATAAGTGAAAAGAAAAAGCATTGTGTGACAATCTGAAACTTTTTCTTTTTAATCAGTCTTTAATCAAAGAACACATGCAAGCTTCTTCTGGTTGGGAAGACCGTATTACTTAATATGGGTATTTTTTTTTCATACTTTTATAAAACAATTTGCTAGCAATTTATTTATTTTTTTAAAGAATGCTCCTACACCCCGAATTCCAACAAAAGATTTAGATTATTTCAAACATCTGACTTGTCTCCAGGTTAAAAAGAAATAAATATTAAGAATGAGTTAATTTGGGTTAAACATTTTTTTAATATAAACCTGTTTTTTGAAATCTCTGCTAAGATTTGATGCCTCAGGATTAAAGGTCTCAGCTTGCCAAACACTTGCTAAACACATTAGCATTAGCTCTGTTGCTAAACTTGTAAGTTGGAGATGAGCAAAATGCACAATATTTACAACAGTTCATAATTTTCAACAAGTCGATATATTCATTCATAAAACAACCCATGTAACCATATTAGTTTTGTTCTTTGCTAAACAAAGAATGAGAGTTAAAGATAACCGAACCAACATCTGCTACTAAATTCAAATTAAAATATTGTCGCCTTCCTAAAATATATTTTTTCTGCCAAAAGTGATTTTGACAATAAAATTAAGCTGTTTTTGCCAAAAGATAATTTAGGCAAAAAAATAAATAAATAAATAAAATTTTGGCAAAAAAAATATGGGCATTATTTTAGGAAAGTGATGACATAAAGGACTTTTACCAACAGTACAGTAAGTATAAACTGTAGTTTATACAATGTAATATTACACTGTAACAAATGTAACATTACATTTACAAATAGGCTTATAGATCATATTCTAGATCTCTCCTACATGCTGTGATATTTTCTTTAACCAACAAGGAGCATATTCCAGATTATCACACTTGCTGTTAATACAAATAGAGTGCTCATATTAATAAGCTCATTGCTGTAGAGCATAAAGAGTCTTTACATCTGAAATTAAATAAATACTATTATTCATAAGTGAATAATAAATATGCCAAATAAATGATGGCCCCTGTGAAATAAGAATAAATATATTTTTAATTGGGAGCTTATTTCCTAAATAAAATCTTTAGCTATTTATTTAGATATGTATTTATGAATTTATTCCATTGTTTATTCATTTCATAATGGCGTTTATTTTGACACTTTTTTTAACCTATTTATGGGATTTTTTATATATCATTGGCGTACGGGAATTCATCTCTAATCAAAAGCTTTACTTTTTTGTTTTAATGGGGCCATTTATTTATTTCACAGAATATACATTAAATAATTTATCAGTAACAGAATTTATTTGTTGAATTTTGAACGAAACGGCTCTCCATTGTAGTGAACATAAGCCAAATCACAAGAACAGCAGGAGCGTCCACAGAGCTCATCACTTCTTTGTGATTTGCCTTGACTCGGGGCCAAGGGACGTGGCCGCCGGCCAAACACTTGCTGCTTGGGTCACTCACTCATCGCTGGCAGGTGTGCAGAGAGCGAGAATCTTGTTCTTAGCGCTTACACTCCACTAACAATCCAAACCAGACAGGATTAACACCTACTGTGTTTAATCATATTCAGCTCTACAGTGCTGCAGTATGTTGTGTCAGCTGTATGTTGAAAACATTTTACACCAAACATAAGTTTCAGGTTAGTTTTAAGATGTTAAAAAAGAAAAAAACAAACACTGAACGGTCCTTACTTTGGAAGATTATGAATGGATAAATACTGCTCAGCATCAATGTTAACCATAAGAAAAAAGAAAAGAAAAGTGTCATGGTCTAAGATTTCTGCCTCCTTGTTGTTGGTACGAATCTTTCAGACAGTCTGGTTAGTGTGTGACATAAAAAAAAAATACACCCTGTCTACCTGCTTCAATTTGTCTGACAGTTGAGTCACACAATTACATTGCTGTCTGTGGTATTATCCCATTGTGTTACTGAGGGTGCGGGTCTAAGAGAGAGAGGAGCTCTGAGTGGCTATAAATGGGATCAGTGTGTGTCTAGAAAGAGCAAAAATGAAGCAGACTGTGGGAAGCCTCCCCGCAGACTCCTGTAATCCTGTCAGCTGAAAGCCTGGAGAGACTCCAGGGGTAGAGCTAAGGTAGCAAACAACAATAAACACACCGAGCTAAAAGATATTTATATTGTGACAGACACATGTCTATATTAATACATAGTTCTGATGATGTCACACTTCAGAGAACTTTGTAACGGACAGCCATATTGGTAGGCAGTTGCTATGGAGTTGCTATGGAGTTGCTATGTGTAAAGAAGCCACAAGCTACGAACTAGCCCTCGCATCATTCATAATTTATAAACAATATAACTACATTAAAACTATTACAGTTTTTGAGTACTCTACCCACATCTGTGTAATACTAAGATAAATATCTGTGATATTCATTGTAGTACTTACTGCCGAACTAGCAAAATCAGTTTAGCTAATTTAGCTTTTGTCTGCAAGCTAAGAACCGCACAGCATTCTGGGGAATGTAGGCAGAGGAGCTAAGAAAGCTAAGACCAGCTAAGAAAGGTCAGTGGCATCAACTAATTTACTCACTCACTCTTTGGTTACCTAGCAATAACCTGTTGACTAACTTGTGCATAAGAAGCTTGAAACAGGAAAAGTCATGCCACCAGTTTGTAAGTATTGAAAATATTTAAAACAAATAAACGAATCAATAATTATCGCACTGAAAATATCCAGTCTTTGTTATTAAACATGGAATTAACCCTTTTCAAGTGGTTATATTGTTGCATAACCAATAGACATTGGCTATGCCTGCTTATAATAATTTATTCAATGAAAAAAATTAAAACTCGTCAGGTTTAAACTTTTTGAAGTTTTAGAGCATAATAAAATGAAATCAACTTTAGAAATTAAAAATTGCTTATTGCTGCCTAACATAAATCAGTGCTACTAACTGTTCTGTTGTGAATCCCTGATAAATATCTTGATTTCCAAATATGTTAGAAAAACACACAGTCTGTTTACTCCACCTGTCCCTGATAGCATTTTTTTTTCTTTTTGCCTCTTTAGCCAAGAAACATTTGTCTTAACAGGTTTTTCCTGCTTTGATAGCATAATTTTCTGACAGCCTCAGTGAATTAAAAACACCAGCTCTTAACTAAAAGCAAAAGATCTGAAAATTCAGAAAATGCATAAAACCATTTCAAGGTGATAGTTTTTTTTTTTTTTTATGTGTCGTGGCATTTTCATCATTAATCACATCCCGGATGCTTAAAAAGGAAAAGCAAGTAAAAAAAATGCTAGATTTTTGATTAAAAACAGCAACGATTGTATTTTTTTAAATGCATAAGTCAAGACAATATTTTCTGTAGGAGTGCCCAAGCAGTTCCAAACAGCTGTGGAAGTTTAAAGAGAAATGGATTTGGTCCTCACTCCACCCACTATTGTCTTCTCCCGTCTCTTTCTTTGACAGTAATGACAGTCTCTCACACACAACAACAAAGAACACAACGTGTGTTTACTTCATCCATCAGCGCTGATAAGTCCTCCCTTCCCCACCTCCTTAACACTCCTCCTTTCACTTGTTCTTTCAATCATTTCTGGTCTTGCTGACAGACCCAAAAAAAAAAGGGAAAAAAAGCATTTCTACAGAATGCGCACATCTATGAGGTTTGACGTGTCTTTCTTACACATGTGTGCATGTGTGGGAGAGGACCGGGAATTAAAAATGAGCGAATGCCAGTTCTCTGGTCAGAAAAAATTAAAGGGAGCTCCCTTGCCAAAGCGTACAGCTAACGGAGAGAATCGCACAAGATGTTATGTAGGTGGTTGTGGAGCGGACGTGTGCTCATTTGGGTGCAAGAACTACTTGGCGTGAACATGTTTGTATGCGCTACGTTAAATGCATACACGTTAATTAGATGAAACTACATGAGCAAACGTGTGTGCAAATCTGTCACATTCACATTGTTCCACAACAAAGTGATGTACTGAATCAGCCCAGACCTCCTGCAGTGAGCCACATGGCTACTGGCTTCTTGAAATAGACAACAATTGTATCAGAGAAACAATTGGTGAACTGGAGGTAAATATTTGTTGTGTTGGAATTCGAACGAAATTGCTCACATGTTGAAATATTTTAAAGTATCCATTTCTAATGCAAAGGTAGTTTTATGTTTCAACCTGTCATGAAAAACACGTAATGTGGGATTATCATTGCTCTTTACTGAGGACAAGAAACCTGGTTCAGGCTGGCCATTGAAAGATGAATACCATAAATACCATCCAATCTCGGAAGACTTCCTGTTATTAACTGTTAGACCTGAGACTGAGGCGAGTGGAGGTTTGTCTTCCAGCAGGTAAATGACCCAAATCATGCAGCCAGAGCCCCTACAGAATGTTTGACAAACCAAAGGTCTTTTTGGGAAAGACTCACCAAACAGAAGGGACTAAGGGTGTTTTCACACCTGATTTAACCCTTTGTCACAAAACTGTCAGCCCTTTAAAATCGATCCATAGACAGTGACATTCATTATTACTTCAGTGTGTGCCGTCTACATTCTCCTTCTACGCATGTGGGTCGCTTTGGGGTTATAAATCATTGACACAGAAGTCTGATGGTGGTCACATTTGCTTGTGCCATAAATCTGGGCACTGCTTGGACATCAAAAAGAATCTTGCCGTAGATTTTATTCAATAACTCAGATGACAACAAGAGGGCAGTTTCTTTATACTTTGGGATTCAATTATTCCCTCCCACAGGATTGCCCATTAACAGGTATATCAGACAACAGGGATACATTTGTACCAATCAAAGAAAAGAAAGATGGGTAAGGACAGCAAAGGTCTGAGCAGGACAAAGCAGGTTAAGTGGTTGCGTGTGTGTGTACCTCTTTTGAACTCTGCTTGGCGATGTAGATGACACTCTGCTGACAGGCTCCGTCCAAACATGCGGGGAGAAGGTGATCCTGATAGCCGTCTCCATCTGCCAGAATGAAACGCAAAGTAAGATCAAGGAATAAAAATACAGGGTTGAACTAAAGAGAAAAGTGAGACTTTGCTTTCCAGCAACTGTGCTATTTTAATATTCTCATTCCATCTCAACTCCGTGAATTTGTTCTGCTGTGACTTTGAGAGCAGCAACGTTTCAGGCAACAAAGAAGTAGGTGCTGACTTTTTTTATTTTCCATGTGTGAACTGGATCACAAGAACACCTGCTTGTTTTCCCACCAGCACACACAAATCCTAGCAGCCCTTGTCTCTTTGATGTCTTTCAACAATGTCTCTAGACTTGAACAAAGAGTTCCCAACTCTTTTTATCCAGTTCAAGTAATTACTGCCATTTCATTAATATTAACTGATATCAGGATTAAACCATGCAGGGTTTATTTGGAGTACAAACTAGAAGTAAACAGAGGCTATTCAAAACCAAAAGGCATCACTGGACCAGGTTCAGCTGTAGTTCGGGTTTATGTAAAAGGAACACATTTTCTATTTGGTGATGCTTAATGAAATGTTTTTGATATAATGTGAAGCTGTTGTAACATGAAGTTATTTTGTTATCCAAAATGTTTTTTTAAATACCACAAGGTCAAGCACCAGGAATAAATATACAACAGAAAATATTTTGAAGAGCAAAGGGTGTTGACACCTTGGCAACAATGAATACATACATAAATCCAAACATCAGAGAAGGCTTAAACTTTACTTAGAGAAAAATATTTTAAAAACTTCCTGGAAAACCCCAGAGCAGAACAAAAAGTCTGCAAATGCACAACAAGTGTTTGACAGAAAATAGTTTTTGAAACAAAAAAGACATTTCATTATTTGCTGAATTACTGCCCACTGCTACCAATAGTGAGTAGGCCACTTTCTGCACCATTGACAGCCTCGAGCTTTTAGACAAAGAAATTGGAAATATGGATTTTAAATTTGATCGTGCCAGTTGACTATTAAAAAAAATTAAATGCAATATTTGTGACCATGAATCAGTCCTTGCATTCACTCTGTGCTTTAAGCCTCTGTCACGCTGATTAACATACCACGTATGTTGGCATAACTGCATCTTTCATGGGTCTAAACATTACGAAATGTAATGCCTTTGTAAAAAAAATATATAAAATTATAATAATAGCTTAGGAAATATGTGTGTTGTTTCTGATGTGCTCCTGTGTTTTGAAAGGTGTGTGTGTTTGCATGAAAGGTTTCGGTCCTCCAGAATCCAAGTGGTAAACATTAGTTAAATTCTTCAGAAAGAAGGTCGGGCTGCCAGCTGTTGCACCCGCTTCAATTGTTCATCATGAGAAAGTTCCACAAATTTTCATCTGCACAGACAAGGCGTCAGCAGTAACGTGATTAATCACATGTAAGCACAGTAACGTGATTAGTTTATATTACTGGTGCTACGAGATTTGAGTTGCATTTTCGATGTATTTGAATGCAAACTGTAATGCCACATAATGTAATGCGCAGATAGGCGATGTCATTGTCTCAAAGATCAGTAAACTTTAAAATCTAATGAACTTTAAATCTCCACTGACGCAAAGGAATACAGAATGTATTACAGCATGCCACCTTTCTTCATCGGTTTTTGGTGACATCTTTTAGCCAAGTTAGACAGGTCAGGATGGGTAGTTGTTGACTACAACAGCCGACTGCAAAATACTGTGTTTTGAAATCTTTCTAGCCCGCCCGCCCGAGACAAGACGAGCTTCGCTCTGCGTTCTTTTGACCAAACAGAATGTCTTGCATCCTTTCTTAATTGGCAATAAATTCTTTAATATTTGGTATTGGTCCACTAAGGAAACTATTAGATTTCTTTGGCGGGACACATTAGTAAGCCAGCTTCTGTGTGTCGTCTCGTCACACAGAACAGTTTCTCACACAGGTCCTGACAAACATGTAAAATTCAAGTAGCTTAGAGGGGAAGCTTAGCTTAGAGGCATTGATTCAGGGTTGAAGTGTAAAAATTAAGCAGGACCCACAGAGTCATACTTTGCCTTGGGTGTGCTGGTAAAACTGTGGTTCAATAAGCTCCAAATGGAGGTATGCAGGAGCTCTCCAGAATAAAATGGATAATGAAACAGTTGCCGATTGTTTTTTGTTTTGTGCTTCAAAGTCAGTGAAGTAAAATGTGAACCCACTAAGGAACTCAGCGGCTGTGTTTGGCATCACTTGGCAACATGTGAGGTTTCCGTTGTGCATCTAAACGCCAAACTGGATGAATGGATGGGTGGATGGGCGAGTGGGTGGATGAATGGATGATTTTCACTAATTTAATAAGCATCTTAGTTTATGGTTTACGTTCCATGAGGCTGTTCTTGTGCATTTCCGCTAACTGACAAGTTTCATCCTGTGCTTATAAAGTTATTATTCTAATTTTTTTTTTTTTTAAAGTAGTTTTTAGCCCGGGTTGCCACTGCCCTGTTAATCCAAATCTGCTTCAACATGGTAAGAGCCAGACTCCCTAGCAGATGTTGTGCCCTGTGGAAGGGAGAACCGAATGACTCTGATGATGAATGACAGCGCAAAGATGGGGAGGAGGAGAAACTCAAAGTGGCTGTCAGGGGCAACTGAGCGAGAGGCAGAGTGGAAGAAAAAGAGATAGATAATTAGATGCTGAAAAGCTAATAAGTCAACATTCTGTGAATTTAAAATACTCCTTTTCATGGTATAAAATATGCAAAATGTCTAGTTTGGACTCTGCTGCATTCTAAGTTTAGAGTAAGCATCAGTTTAAAAAGAAAAACCAACATGGATGAAAGGACACATCTGAACGGGCTGCAGGATTGCTGCTAATATCTACCGGCCCTTGGACTGTAACATATGGTGGGACAAAACACACTCCCACATCCCCCCACTAGCAGAAAATTATTCAGATGTGAGCAATGCTTTCTAATTAGCTGCATTAATGTTGAAACAAGGCAAACAAATTCAAATAAGAGCATGTGTGCATCGAGGCATGCTCCACTGGAAAGTTTCGGCGCCGAAACACCAAGGTGGAGAAAAGCAAAAGGTTTAGGAGAGAGTCAGTCCTGCTGAGGTTATTTCTTTGATTATTCAGTTCTTCAGCACACACACACCCCAGTCCTACTTGCCCTTTCCTGCATCTTCCATCTCATCTATTCATCTGTCTCTGTAATATTTCTCTTTATTCGACCACCTTCGCCTCCTCAGTCCGGTCGCCTCTTCTCCTAATACTCGCCTTTCTACTTTTCCTTCTATCTTTCTTTCAACTTCTCTCATCTTTGAGTCTGTCTTCCCCTCTCGTATTATCCCCTCCTACCCTTTCAGTTGATGTGTGGCATGTTGGAGACGGGTTGAGGGAGCTGTGCACTGAAGCTGCAGAATGGAGCTGGACTGGAGAAAACGGTGACAAGAAGGCAAAGTGGATGAAAAGATGAGAGACTGTAGAACGTACGATTAGGCCGTGTGACCTGGTGGCATTCATATTACACTCTATGCAAATTATCCCGGCGTCTGCCAATTATCACACCAATTATTCACACAAACATACTTTGAGACATCCCACCTAACAGATGCTTGCTGTAAGATACGCAAAGGACAGGACCCTGCAATGGGTCACAATAACAAACTTTGTTGGACAATAAATTGTCCCATAAACTATTGCAATACTCAATAGTATTGTTGTTTTGAGACCATTTTCAAGTTATATATTGATAATGGCATAAAATTGCGAGTTTTCCCTCTCAAAGACTAATAAACTAGAATTTTGTACAAAAAACTCCAAACTGGAATTGGACGACATTTTAAAATGACAAAATAAAACATAACAACCAAAAACAATCAATAAAACGGAAATTAAAAAACACATGCAACCGAAACAATGAATGAAAATGGATTAAGAAGTCCCTGTAAACAAAATTGCCCTTCAAACAATATTTTTCATCAGAATGGAAATCACAGGACTCATTTTATTTTATCATGAGATGAATTGATCATTCCATTCAACCAAGAGGTTTACTGCTGAAATTGGTATGTTCATAAAATGATCTATTCAAATCTTACTTGAAAAACTGGGATAGTAATCAAACCCCTCCTGTAGTCACTGACCAGTTTTGTCTCACTTCTCTGTTATCTTCATCTCCCTCCACATATTCTAATAGGGGAACTGAAACATGACTACGCATCATTTGATATAAATATCAAAATAATACACCCAGTGAGGAAAATGGGGCATGGATTGGGAAGAATGAATAGGCTAAATAAACCCAACAATAGTAACAGCGATCGGTGAACAAGACTAAAGAATCCCTTGAACAACAACGCAATAGTAGAAAAAAAAGGAAACCAAGAGATAAACAAAGATTTAAAATAATTAAAGTACAACTACAAAACACACAATCCTTAACACAAAACCAACACTGAGTCCTTCAGATCATAAAAAGTGTCCCGTTAACACAGGCAGAGGCTCAATGAAAAACACATTTATTCATTTTAAAAGTGCAAATTGGGAAGATGGTCCAGTTGGTAATTCATATTTAAGGTTACCACTTAACTGTAGTGAATGCCATTAGGAAAGAAGGCTTTTCTTTCAGTAAGGGACACTTTGCTGATGGAGGAATTTTGATATTTGCCACAAACTGCATGTTAAAATGTGCAAATGATGATCTAAATTCAGCAACTGCAAACCACGAAAACTTTTGCATTAGGGCTAATGTAAAATCTTTGACAAAATGGAGCTTGATTAGGTTTTTATTATTCCTACTGTGACCTCTTTCCTTCATTAGGAAGTCTAGAGAGGGACGTCTTTGGCACAAATACACACGTGGCACAAAGTAAAAGCCACTTTGATCTCAACAAGACAAGCAGCACTGCACTACATCTGTTTGAAAAAGGTACAGGCCTTTCTCCAAGACTGGGAGTGAAGGAAAGTGATGGAGCCAAAAGGAAAAAAAAGAAGAAGAACAGCATAGAAAAGCAGCGCAGGCTGGTTAACAAGACAGGACAGGACAGCCAGTAAAATTATATATATATATATATAAAAAAAATGCAGGAATAGAAAAAAAAAAGTGCAAAGTGGTTGAGGGGAGAATGAGGCTGACAGAACAGAGGGAGGGAGGTGAATGTTACACGATATAATAAGATGAGTGGAAAAAGAACGCCTGAGGGCAGAGTAGAGACAACTAGGCTGCGCACATGCTGACTTACCTGCCTGCAAGCACACACTTCATCACCCACACACACACACGCACACACACAGAGGGCATGATGACAGCCTTTCCGATTTTGAAAAAAACACTTTTAAACATGCTGGGATTTTGCGGTTTCTAAATAATAAAAATTTGCCCCTTTGCTGGTCTCTGTATTCCACCTGCACTGACGCCTGGTGACACATCCGGTTGTGAAACTTCACTGCGTTTTACCTAATGATGAATTATGCATCAGCCGCTGTCACTTTGAAAAAAGCAATTACTTGAGTGATCAGGCAGATGGTTGTGTTTTGTCTGGCATATGCTGTGCATTTATTATGGGAATCGAGCTAATAACAGAACCGTCCGCTCATAAACACGAGACAGTGGACAGGTTTCCTATTGCTTTCCATGACCGTTCTAAAGGTAAATGCATGGCTGAAGATGAATCAATGCTTTCTGCATAAATACAGAAAAAGATCTAATTCGTGAAAGGTGGGTTATGATTAAAAGTTCAATTTCAGTACCATAGATACAGTCTCATACTCATCTAAAATCACATTGTTAGCTTAATGTGTTTTGTGAAAATGTTTGGAGATCAAAGAAAATGTATTGTTTTTCTTTGTCAAATTAGAGGACACTGACAATCCACTGAATACGTATTAGAAACAGTTTAACTGGATGAGAACGACCACTTTCTCCAGATGGAGCGGGGTTCAAAACCGGCAGCCAGTAGGATGAACCACTACCACAGTGGTATATACCAATACTCTAAAACCCCCAGAACTGAAAGGGATGGATGGAAAGATGGACAGAAGGATAGACACATGAGAAAATGGATAGATGAGTAGATGAATCTGTGCATGATGGATTGATGTTAATTGAAGTGTTGGATGCTGAAAAACAATGGATGGACGGACAGACAGATGATGAGCAAACATGGATGGATGGACGGACGGATGGTGTTTAAACAGAGATAATAAACTAAGAAAACCAACATTTCGTATGTTTTGTGCTTGAAAATGCTTCTCCTCTACTCTCAAGGCTTTAAAGCTACAGAGGACCTTGAAAGAACATAGCTGTCTTTTAATCACAACAAATATCACTTTACAATCTGATATAAAAATTAAACATCTTTTAAAATGCATTGGACGATGAAAAATTGTATTGATGAATAATTGTCCAATCTTCTGAGAAGCTAAAATATCCTACTCAGACTTAAATATTTTAACATCTGTACCTCTGCTGCAGCGCAGAACTTAAGGTTTTCAGCAGAGTTCTTAGACGAAGCCAAAACTGCAGTACAGGTGGAAAACAGAAGTTCTGTAGAAGTACAGGCAGGCTGGCGCATACAGTCCTTTATGTGTTGAGAAAAATGTAGCGCTGAACAGGGGGAGAAAAGAGCAGGTAAAAGCAGAGAGTGAGAATTGACAATGTGATGTGTGATGGAAATAATTCCCACTCCAGATCACACAGGGATCCAGCGCTGCTCTCTACTCTCCCTCACATCATCTCTACTTTCTATTCTCTATCCGTGCTGCCTCCACCGTGGTGCTTCGATTTGCTCTCGTCTGTACTGTGTAAGATTTTCCTTATTCTGTCTCTTCTGTTTTTGTCCATTACATCTTTTATCATTTATGGTTAATTTTTTTAAGATAAAGATGAAGATAACAATCGTCTGCGCTGCAAAGAGAGATACATTCTAATAGAATTCAGTGCTTGCCAGAAAAGTTGACAAAGTTAGAGCAGGAGGGAACATATTCATTCTGTTTGTTAGTGGCCATGTAAATAATAGAATACATACGAAGAGACAGGGGATACAACGCCTTACAAAATAAAGAGGAGGATTCACTTGCCTTTGTGACCACACTTGGTCCTGTTAGAATCCAGTCTACATTGAATATTGAATAATGCTAAACAATCGGGGTAAAACTAAAATAATTTTTTATTGAGGTGAGCACACTGTCTTTTAGGATTCTTCCAATCAGCCTGATTTATAACATAACAAACTAGAGATGCACCCAGAAATCAGGTGGTGATTGGAATCAACAGATTTCTTTTCTTTTTTTATATATTTTTGATTGGCCCTGGTTTGTGACGAACTGCTTGGAAACTTAAAGGTCCAAACTTTTTCTGATCAACAGAAATGCTTTGATGTGGAAAATGTTAGTGAAGAAGATTCAGACTTTGCTATTTTCAGTAGCAAGTTCTAAAAAGAAGTCAGAGGAGATATAGAAACATTAAAATGGGATCAGTTGTTTTCATCATATCAAGTGGTTTAATCAAGCTGCATGAGAGCGAGAGAGAGCAAAACTTCAAGTAGATAAAAAAAAGGGCCAAATAAAACACAACAGAGTCATTTTTTCCTTTTGAGCTTTGTAACTATGATGGATGTGAAAATGGTGAATGCTTTTTAGAAATTTCACATTTAAAATTTAAAATGCAAAATTGTATTGTATTTGCATTTGTTTTTAAAATGTTCAAATGTTCTGATGTTACTAGTGGCCTCTGCTACTAGTATGAACTGGTACTCACAGCAGAAAAAGGCACAAAAACTGATAGTGATGGTTGACTAATGACTATTTTAGCAAAAGAAATACAGAACTATGGTCAAGTGATTAAAAAGAAAGTAAAATACACTTTATCAAAAGATAGCAAAAGAAAATTAATATTGTTGTGTTTGGAATGCTTGACTTAAATCAAAATCCAAGGTAAAAATAATGAGGCTTTAAGATTTCAAAGTCCTCAGAGGCGAGAAAACCTAATAAATTGAAATTTAATTTAAAATTAAGAGCTCTGAAATTAAAACTGATAGCTCTTAAAAACAGACAATAAAATTCAAAATTTATTTAAATCGATTAGACATCAGAAAGTAATTGCACTGGATGGTCATAATTGTTTTTCTTTTATAAATGGAGATTTGAAATTAACGTAAAAGTTCTAATTGGTGCATCTCTGTTAGAAAACACCAGATCTGACATTGTTATATGTTTGACAAAAATAATGTAGCTGTAAATCTCTGAGTTAAATGTATTGAATTATTTGCTGCAGTGTATCTGAAGTTATCTAAATTAATTCACAGTCACTCATTCAGTTGTTTACACAGATCAGATTCCCTGGTGTTAGATATAACTCAAAATAATTGTAAAAAGTGACTGCAGGAAATTCATTTTATAAACTAAATTGAAAAATGGTTTGTTTTATGATTACATCACATGCAAGATATGTATTAAAAGAAGACAGCAAAACAATGTAGCAAAATCTGACGCTCAGCTGTTGACAGAAACATCTGAAGAAGAAAACATTGAAGGAAGAATGGAAAGAAAATAGGAAAAAAAAAAAAAAGAAAAACTTTAGTGAAACTAAAAACAACAAAAATACTGAAAATATTCTCTCTGGAATATGAACATGTGCATATTCAGACACGGCATACAGGACATTTCCCCTCAGGCTCATAGATCATCAGCAATTTGGGAAGGGCAAGTTTGTTCACTAAATATTTGATGGGCACCCCAAGCTGCAGTGAGATTAAAAGATTAATCTTGGCAGCAGAGATGTGTTTATCAGTGTAAAACTGTTACTGTGTGTTTGGCTGTGTGTTTATGTGCATGTGCAGCACAAAGAACTAAATTAATATTGAATAAACAACGCTCAACCACTGACAGCACTTTAAACAAACAGTGCAGACAGATAGAGGAGTGAAATATCAATAAACTAATTAAGTTTATTAGAATATTTAAGAGGGTTTACCACATATTTAGCAACTAATTGTCATAGAGTAGCACAGACGATACATTACCTATTTACTCAGCTGTATTACGCAGTATTTCCACAGTTCCAAAGTTAAAAAAAAAAAAGGTTCTTTCTTCTGCTGACTTTGCTATTTTTTTCCAGACATAAGAACTAGAAATGCTCAGTCAGCATGAAGCAGCAGATTTATAATCCAAAAAAGAAAGAAAAAAACCCAGGCCACACATGATTTGATATGCTGGGATATTTGGCCTGCAGATATTTAGGTGCCCCCTGCTGTTACTACTGAATTAATGCGAACAAGGTCTGACACTGTCTCAGACAGAAGCAATGCTGCAGAGTCAGCTGGATGTATGCCGACTTTGGGGAAGTCGTTTTTGTTACTGTGGGGAAAACAAAAGCAAAAATGATTAAACCGATTTTAACGCTGCTCCCCGTCCCCCAAAAATAAGAAGGAAAAATGTTCAATTAGCAAAATCTTAAAAAACCCAACCAGTTGAAACAGATCTGAACTGAAAGAAGGTTTAAAACTAAAAACGCAGAATATTATGACCACCTGCCTAATATTGTTTTGGTCTCCCTAACTTTATTGTTTTACTTTTCTTTAATAGTTTTCCACATTAGAGACGAGCTTAAGTAGCCAGCGTTGTTCTCCTGTCCTCAGTGTGGTCGCTCTGATGGACGACCAAGGGCCACTTTAGGCAACTGGGAGATTAGTGAACCAGAGGAGATTTGCTGAGGAGAAACGTAAAGCTGAGCCTAACAATGAATCTCACTGGCCAAGATTGTTTAAAGGGATAAGATCCTCACAAAAATCTGGCTCCATATGGGATTGTGGGCTTGTCTTGTGTGGGACTCTGTGCCTGTAACTGTGTGTGTGAGATAAGCCTCATGGGTAAAGGGTGAGAGTGTGTGGGTTTTGTGTGTGTGTGAAGAATGGATGTTGCATGATGAGAGGGCTGCAGTGAAACTGTCAAAGCTAGGGAGACCATAAGGTCTTATTTAGGATCCTTTGAAGCTAGGCGGCTTCAAATGCAGAAGCTTAAAAAGCCTAGAAGAAGAGAGAAAAAAAATTAATCTGTCACACAGAAGTCGCAAACACATTTGTGACCCCAAGGCAACCTGACCATGAATACAAATTTACTTATTCTGTTTTGTTCCACATAACTAAGATTTCCTTCTAAAATTACACAACTTGACCACATCCAGACACATTTTTTCTTTGACAAAAACAAATATACTTTCCCAGGATGTGTCTCTTTAATCATTTGGACTGCAATGTGTTCTTGTAAACCGCACAAGCAGAGATTTTTAGAAACATGATGCAAGTGGCTGCTTTGCATCATGACTATTACTGCTATCAATCCCTCAAACCACAACAATGCAGCTGTTTTAATGTTTTACAGAGATGTAAAAACTTATTTCAATCAAAACATTAGATTATACACAATCAAGCTGCATTCATGTTTTCTTTGTGAAGTGCCATGATGCTGCATGTGTTGTCAATTAAATTGAAATGATGTCATACTAAGTTGTTCTAATGCCAGCACTAGTTGTCCAATGACATATTTTATGTTTTCACAAACAAAACGAAGGCATTTTTGCATTTGACAGTTTCAACTAAAAAGTTTTTGCTCATAGATATACTGTCGGATAGGCATGGGGGGAGGAAAGAAAAAAAAAAATATGCCCCAGATCACATGCTAACTTTGACTTTTAATACATTAGAAAAACAACTACCGTAATTTCCGGACTATAAGCCGCGGCTTTTGTCACACGCTTTCAACCCTGTGGCTTATACAATGATGCGGCTTATTTATGCATTTTTTTTCTAGCGACCGCCAGGGGCGCTCGAGCAGAAAAGGTAAGAGTGAGACAGGGGGAACAATATGTGTAGAGGAAGACGCAAGTTTAATATAACTTAACACGTCTCAGTGCACAGAAGGAAGATGAAGACGGCTCCGACTCACTTTTACCGGTATTTTTTGTTTTTTTACCAGCCCTATTAGTGCTGTGTTACCGTATTGCTGCTGTGTTACTGTCGCGTCACAGGCACTGGTTGGAAAAAAAAGCTAAGGTATATTATTAAAACTTTGAAAACTCTTTCTTTTTACCGTCTGTATGTAGGCACACACGGCTTATAGACAGGTGCGGCTTATGTATGTACAAATGGTTTTTCCTTTACAAATGTACTGGTTGCGGCTTATAATCAGGTGCGCTCTATAGTCCGGAAATTACGGTAGTCCTTTTTTAGATTTTCAAACCTGCCAATTTCGACATTGTTAATTTTTCCTACCTGGTCTCTATAATGCTGCTACACTAATAATTGAAAAGTAGATTTTCCTACGAATACAGAAAGATTTGTTTAAATAAAAAAGCATTTGAAAGCACAAGATTATCATAATTAAGGTTCTGCTTTAAACCAACAAGACTATTTGACCCAAGGAAAGGAAAAAAGCTATTTTTTATTCTTACCAAAGTCGACAAAGGAGGACTGCCCGATGGTTTTTGCTGGACTTGAGACGACTTCCCCCTTGGTGAAGGCCCCGTCCTGGGAGAACAACACAGAGGAAACGAGGGAAAGAAGAGAGAACAATAAAATTATGCAGTTTCATAAATGCTCATACATTTTTCAAATGCTCAACTGTACTCTAGATTGTTTAATGGCCATAAATAAATCAGCTATCACTTGAATTTTGTGTTTCAGTCACAGACCCAGTAGATCAATAGAGAAGAGAAGAGGCATCATGATTACCACACCGGAGCAGTAATTTTTTTCCTTCAAAAGAAAATGGCTTATGGGACATTTTAATGGACCATTTGAAGGGAAAAAGAATAAGTATGACAATTGTGCATTAACATTAGGAATAGGCAGAGCCGGCACATATCCATAAATCTGCTAGCAGGTGCTGAAACGCTACACATACAACAGCCTTCTCTGCCTTTTTTCCCCATTTGTCTCTAAATGTAACATTACTTCTTTTTGTTTTGCACACAACAATTAAAACACTAAAGTTTAACGTTGTACCTGAAAGAAATGCATAAAAAAGATCTTAAAGAGTAAAAACAGAACCCACACTGTTCAAAAATATTTTTAAATGATCCAAATTACAAACATGCACAATGAGTTTCATTTATTGTATGCCTTTAATTTTTTTTATCTGCTGTAAAATAAATGTGCAACATAAAAAAATATTTTTTCCTTTAGTAATTGTTTTGGTATTGTTCCAAATTTTGTAAACAGTTTAAGTCAGAATCACATAACCTTTAACCCTCCCACAGTCTTAAGAGGTTGGGTCAATTGGACCCTGCAAGGTTTTTACCCGGTGCGGGGTCTGGCGCGGTCGCACTGACCAAGCGTGTGCTTTTACGAGTTTTATTTATTTATTTTTTAAATGTACCAAGATCTCCGGACAGATAAATAGCCTGAACTTTAGTATTTACAGTTTTTTCTATTTGCTAGCTGGCAGAAGCAGCAGAGTCTAAAGACATATTCCCTTTTCAAGGGTTTACAGAGTCCAATAGAAACAGAGAGAATATTAATTGCAAAATTATGAACATATTTTAACACTGTACCATTGGTATACATGTGCAATATCCATGGCATGTGATAGCTGTGGGGCTCATGCTGCACTTTGTTTTTATTATGTCCAAATAACAGACGGCAGCTCGGCTTTCAGTGTCAAAGGTCAGAGAGTTCCTATGTTTATTTCCTGTGTTAAAGCAGCCTTAAAGGGACAGTCGCCCAGCAATTCATTAAAACTGTCATTTTGCTTCGGTAAATTTATTAACTTGAAGATCTCTACACTCTGTTGGTTTTAGGCAAAAATGAATGTTACAGAAATAATAAAAAATGTGCTTTAAATGTACAGGTAGGCTACATCTAAAACAAACTTGAACAACTTTAATATTTTTGTCACTCATTTCAGAAAAGTGAAACTCTAGTATTGCAGAAATTTATTATATATATATAAAGTGAACTATTTCAAGCCTTTATTTTATGCAGTTTTGATGATTAGGGCTTACAGAAAATGAAAACTCAAAATTCAGTGTCTCAAAAAATGAGAGAATTATAAAAGATGAATAGGGTATTGTCAAGAGGAAGATAAAAGACACCAGACCCAAAAGTGTAGACGAAATACACAAAGGCTGCTATTAAAGCAACCTGGGCTTCCATTACACCTTAGCAGAACCACAGAAATATTCCACTCTGTGTGGAATGAATCTATGCAAGATACAAGTGACAAAAAAGTTTTAACTTTCTCACAAGATAATTTTCTGAGCTGTATCTGGAAGAAAGGATAAGCTAGATAATAGATGAGCAGGAAAAGCAACGTGTTTATGCACACACATGCACTGAGGGATATATTGCCTGCTGATACTAGCATTAGGTGATTCATGGGAGAATCCACCAAAAACAGAAACAAAGACAGGAAGAGGGATGGAGACAATGACTTACTAAGAGAGACCTGCATATACATTATGAAAGAGATAGAGATAGTAAGATTAGCCAGGTAAAAAAACCTGTTGCTTGCTTGAGGTGTAAACTATGTTGAAGATTTAAATGATTGGATGTGATTTTACCCAATTTCTAACGTCTGGTCGTGACGGATGTAATGTGCCAACTGGAGCATGAAGGAAGCAAAGCTATGTTTACCGGAAATTGAGTGCACTGTAGACCAGTGTTTCCCAACCCTGGTCCTCAAGGCACACTGTCCTACATGTTTTAGAGGTTTCCCTGCTTTAATGTGCCTGGTTCAACTGATTGCAGTTCAACAAACGCCTGTTAATCAGTCATCAATTGAAATCAGCTGGACTGAAGCAAGGAAATACCTAAAACATTTCCTTGCAGGGCAGTGAGCCTTGAGGACCAGGGTTGGGAAACACTGCTGTAGACAACCATCCTACAGTGTGAAAAGAGAATCACAGAGCTGTTAATGACAGCTGTAAGCTTGAAATACAATTAAATGTCTTAAACATTTCTCTTGCTCTAATTTTAATTGCTCAATATTTGAAAGCGAGGCCAAGATGGACTGAACGGCTTTGTTTACATTCTTTGAACATCTGCCAAACTACGACCATTGGCAGACAACAGATCTAAAGCAGCACATAAAATCAAAAATAACCTTTCAAAAGTCATCCTTTGGTGTGCTGATTGACCCGGTTGAAATTCAACTGCAGAAATCAACCTCAATGGAAGAAATCCCAGAAGGGGCGCTGAAGGGAGATGAGAATCGAGAGGAACTGCATAGGGACGGAATGTCCAGGCTGAAAATGTGTGTGAGTGTGTGTTTTACTTGATGCAATGCCTTGTACAAAATGAACCAATAAAATGCAACAAACCCCAGTCTGACTTTATTGTCTACATGTAAAAAAAACAATTCAGCATTTTCTCTTTAAGAAATATGCTGCTCCTCTTTTTCCCTCCCTAGCAAAAGTCGTAAGTTGCTATGGACATCAAAATAAGACCATGAAAGTCTATAACTTATAATAAACACTTCATATTTATAAAAGTATATGGACTACAGTTAATAAAATTCAAAAGTTGTATTTCACGAGATGAAAAGACAAGGCATAGTCAATAAATGCTCGTCTGTTTAACAACACTGGACAGATCCTGGTAATAAAGGAGAGGAAGACCAACATTATAATGCAAAGAGCCATCCACGGTATTGATTGTCTGTGCTGAGAGAAATTCCACAATGCCACAAGGATTAAATTGCCAACAAAGGCAATTTAGAGGGAAGTCTTGGAACAAACATGAACAAACAAACAGTCTATCAGATGGAAACTCAATCTGACGAATTTGATCATAAACTGAAATGAACGCCATAAAATATCGTTTTTAGATGTTCAATGTGTATGAAGTAGTTATTCCAAAACGGCAATGAATTATAAAGTTTCAGTTACAGTTATATAACTGAAACTTCGACTTAATTTGTTTTTGCCAAAATATAGTTATAAAAATGTAACATCTCCACATGGTGTGCCATAAATTAGGAAACTATAAAAAGATAAAGAGCAGCAGAAAGAATGACTTATGATATATATATTTTTTCACTTTACTTAAGCTTTGGGAGAGAAATTAATTGGGAACACAAAGGGCCAATCTAATCATCTCCCAAATATTTACAGCACCAACAGAAAGATTGAAGGGACTGTGAAATTTTATGAATAAGAAATGTATAGAAATGCAAAGAAAATCCAAATAATTTAAATAATCTTACATACTTTTACCTTGTAGTTTTTAATGTTAGTTTTGGTGAAAAATCTGTTCAAATCAGGTGAGAAAAAATAAATACGAGTGACATTAAGTGTTGATAATGTTATTTATTGTTTCATTCTATTCTTCTGACCAAATACAATGTTGATTACTTGGCCAATGTTCACCTGATGAACAATTGGTGCTGTGACATGCATCAACAATGCCAACTAAATCATTTTTATATGGTTTTAAGGCTGTTGTTCACTGATACTTATGGAATTGTTTATTTTTAGTGTAGTTTTGAAATGTGACTGCTGTTGAGCATACTTAAAAAGTGTGGTGCAAAGTATTTCAACCATCCATTATAGAAACGACTCGTCTCGCTAACTCCCTCCTGAGACATTAAGATTAGGAGACTGATGACTAGTGTTGCCAAAGTAAATGTCCCCTTAGATTTATGTTGCCTCTTTCGAGTCGGTTAGTATTTCTATGTTTTGACATCTAAATGGGTTTTTTGCATGACTGCTCATCGCTTATAGCGTCGTCAAGAAAGGATAATCCTAATGGGCAACATATTGTGTTTGAAGCCAGAAACGTCATCAGTTAAAAAAAAATAAAAAAAAATCCTATAAAAATAAAGTGTTTTGTGTTTCTGTCTAAAGACACGCTTGTTTCTGGAGAAAATGAAAACACCTACTTTATATGATGAATCAAAGTCACCATGAATAAAATAATGAAACTATAAATTCTTAATGAGTCAAAAATGCAGTGCACTGGAAACCATTGGAAGTGAATACAAAGGCAAAAAACATAGAAATAATAATAAAAAAAAACACTTCATTGACAAAAGTCCAGTTCACCTGAAGAACATAGAACATTATTATTACTAAGCTGTGTCACTGCTAGCTTAGCATACTTGTACCAGTGAGGAATCTCTTTTACAGACTTCAGAACATAGACAGTCTGTGTCAGTGTCTCTGCATGAATGTGTATATTCTCAGCACTTCTCAAATGTAATCTTAAAATTGACATTAGTACTGCTTTTCACACAAAGTTTTCCAGTTTAAAGCTTAAAGTTGTGTAAATAAGTACAGTTCAGAGGTACTAGGGGAAAAGTTGCTTGTTTCTTTTATCAGATACATCCCTTATTGATATGCATGATATGCTTTTAGCTATTTGGCTGTCATGAGCAATAAGTTCTTTCTAAATTCTTACTAATACAGTTTTTCTTTATTCAATTTTATTATGTCATAGTGACATGATCTAAAACCCAAATCAGGCGGTTCAGCTGGACCAAACCTGAGGCCTCATGTACAAATGGTTAGCATACACAAAAAACTTGATATATAACCTTTTCCACGCAAACATTAATTGAATCTGGAAATGTGCTTACTTTATATATTAGAAATATATCATTATACAAACTGTTTCTTTTATTTTTTATCAAAGAAGTTTGCCCCAAAGCTAGCAACAAGTTCCAAAACGAAATTAAGTTTTAGCCTTTGTAGAAACTAAAGTGTGCTTTTGAGTTAACCATTCGCATCATGGTGAATGCACTGAATTCTGACAAAGTTCAGTTATGGTGGCACTTTATTTGTTGATTTAAATTATCCTTGGAGTGTGTTAGACAAAGAGTTTCCCCATAACAAGAGAATAAGAGTTAATGACTGTATAAGCACTACTTAACGTACAAAACTATCATATTTCCAGAAGGAACTGTCCAATCATGTGTTTAATGTGTGTCAAATTAATCAAAAAGTAGTTATCGATTCAAGCTCCATTGAGCATTTAACATAGTGATGTGAATAAATCTTCATCAGTGCAGACAGAGTGTCTGCCTAGTGTAGCTTGACATTAAGCAATGTCATTATTGGTCCATTGCAGTAACATTTGAATAGAGAATCCATAGGTTCCCATTCACTTAGACCTAACACTCAAAGGTTTCATATAATTTTCCATATCAAGAAGTGGGAGCAACATGCAACTACTAGAAATAACTCTTCAAAATCATTCAATTTTACTAACTTTTACTAATATTTACCAGACATAGAAACAATCTATTCTGCAGCAAGTAGATCAGGGTTTCTGGTCACTCATGGATTTATGGTGTCAACTTGAGTATGAGGGATGACATCTGTGTGATTGACTGGTGCTGGTTCCTTAATTGCAATGGAACATGATTAAAAAAGTGAGTGTTTGAGAACGGCCAACTGATGTGTGAAGATTAAGGGATTACACGCTCTAGAATTGCTGATGCCGTCTGTTCGAATTACCCCAAATACATTTATCTTTCATTCAGAGAGGAACACACATAGCTCAAATCTGAAAACAAAGAGGAAATATATTCTACTTTTAAATAAGTGTCGGTAAAACCACTGTATTTGCTAATAGGTGATATGATAAGAATGTCATTATCATTGGATTTGGGTAACTCTTGATGGGCTGCATGTATTCATGTAAGCTCAGTGAAACAAATCCTTTCGTGTTGCTTCTAAGATCGAAATAACGATGCCAAGGCAGCTCAAATATAGCGATGAATAATATAAAAGCTGCCTTGCTATATTTTTTATGTGATAACAACTAAAGAATACTCTAGCTGCACAGCTTGGTCTATTTACTGTCATAAGGAATTAAATTCACACTAACCACTGGCAAGGAAACAGAAAACAATAAAAGAATGTTTGTTTTTTCCTCTGGAAATATAAACCAAAACATTTCTTGCAACTTGCTTCCGCTACTCTGAATTTAAAATGAATATTTTATGTGCTTTCCCGCTTTTTTTCCCCCTTGGTGAAATGGTGAAATTACAAAATTGAAAATCAGAACGCTGACATGTTTGTGCAGCAAAGCGCAGTTTGTTCCGGTGTCACCAATTGAATCTATCATGTCACAGACCTGACCTTTTGCACTGCTCGGTAACTCGCTGGCCGATGCGTCTCTCTGTATATCTCCTATTTTATTTCCACTGCTGTGACTTCCCTCTCTTGTGTAATCACAAGAAAACAGTGGAACGGGCAGTGATGGAATAAGACTAAGGCGGTAGAAAAACCAAGGCGATTAATTACAAAAAAAAAGTGGTGGAAGAAAAAAAAAAAACAAGTGAGAGTCTACTGGCCTGTGACCGATAGACACAGCTGAACAACATGAAGGGATTAACAGCGGTCTAATGCTGATGGCTTGCTGGGAAATGGCCTGGTCTTCCGTGTTTGACTATATTTTCCCAAGCGTAGGAGTATGCAACCAGAACAGGGTTTTGTGTTTTGATGTTAGGACTTGTTGGTGTGCGTGATGAATTGGTGCATTGAGGATGAGGGTCATTAGAGAAAAGCAACACAACACAGCACAAAAAAACCTTGCATGAAAGGAAGCAATTTGGCTTTTTTAATGGGAAGAAGTTGAGAATAAGATGGCAGTCATTCATAAAGTGAAGAGGGTTTATTTGGATAAAGAAGAGGCTCCATTCATCTGTAAATCCATCTGTACCCTCACTATAAGGATTATGTAAAAAAAACCTGGGCTTCATCCTTTGATTTTAAAGGCTTCACTTTGCAGAGCAAGTTAACCTTTGACACACTGGATTAGATGGACAAGTGAACTGAACCTTTTACATAAATGAAAAAGATTCAGATAGTTTCTTTTATACAGAATAAACACAAATGGAAAAACATTTTGCCCAGACTAACTAATAAACTGCTACTTTAGCTTAACCACTGGTCTATTAAGAACAACCATTCAACTAAATCAAATAAACTCAAATAAAATCAGATATGTGCTATTTAATTAAACTTATTTACTGACCTGAACAGAACTAATGTGGAAAGTAGTCCCATTTAGATTTGCTATCACACTGACATTTATCATGTGAAAATGTCATCTGCCCAAAAAAATTCATATTGGCTCAAACTCAGATGTGAGAACAGAATTTAGGGTCTCCAGTGAATGAAAGCTGCTCGGTCAACTTACATGATTCTAGAAGGATTTTTACAGATTTCTTTTACATTCTTAAATATTACACGAAGTATTTGAAATGTATAAAGAGCTCAAAGTGCTGTTAGTAAGACCTAAGGAGCCCATATACTGTAAATGTAGATAGGCTGCAAGGAAACTGTGCCAAGCAAAAATAATAAATAAAAGGTGAATGGTTGAGTGTCTTTATAAAGAACATTTTATAAAGACACGTCCAGGGTTTAAGTAACATATGTAAACTCTGTGTTTTATTAATATCTTAAATGCTCTAATATGCTAGGATATCAGTTATTTTGCAACATTACATTTTTAAAGCTTCTCTGATATAATTTAGCATCTTAGTAGATTAATATTTACATACACACTAGGGCTGAAACCATTCCTTGAATGATTCGAGGACCTCGATTATTAAAATTCCTCAAGGCAAATTTACCTGCCTCGAAGCTTCGTTAATTTATGCTTTATTATTTAGCGCACCGTGTTCCGGCCGGGACATTATTTGCATTACGCGGAGCTCTGACTTCCGCCTCTGAGTTGTTGAGAAAGTGAGCTATTATTGTTACAGGTTAATTTTCTAAACTACAAAAAACTGCTAGAGATGCTCAAATATGAAAAATGGGACTGATATCGATATCCGATAGTAACACCGGTGTTATGCCAGATTTACCAATATTTCATTTTATAAAATTTTTTTTTAGCCAATTACTCGATTAATCGTAAGAATAATCGATAGATTACTCGATTACTCGATTACTAAAATATTCATTTACAACAGTCCTAATACATACATCTGAAAAATTTAACACTGCCAGTCGATCATAAGACATGAACATTCTAGAACTATGAGTGAAAACCCCTTCTTCCATGTCTTTAATTTTTTTTTACTTAAACCGCTCTAAAACTGTTCAGTCCACCCATAACACTTCTGGTCTTAGAGCAGAGCAGTAAGTTTGTTCTGTTTTGCTCTTGCTTGATTTTCTTTCCTCCTCCCAAACATTCTAACTTTGCAGAAGCCCTCACTGTTTCTGCTTCAATGCCCTTCCTTCCTCTCTTTTCTTTTTCATATTCCCTCTCTCTGTGATAAGATAAAGTACTGTCGAGTTTCTGAATCAACCTGCTGCATTTCAAACAGGCCCCTCTGACAAAAAACCTAGAGCCACGGTCTCCCCTTCCTGCTCTCATAGAATATCAAGTAGTTCGGTGGCAGTGCCAGGAAATCCAGGAAATCCCGCACGTCCAATGAACTTATTAATGTGTGTACTATTTGCTTTCAGGTGTATAAGATAATATAAGAATAAGTTAAAGATACAATTCAGACAAAATTCTCATCCTTTTTTGAGAATGCAAACTTATAAAATGTGCATAGATCAGACTCTGGTTCATGTAGGGTATAAGGATTATGTAAAACAAATAAGGTTACAGAAACACCAGTTTTAGAAATATTATGCTAAATTCTCATTCTATTGTATTATGATGCTAAATATACCGTATTTTTCAGACTATAATAATCCCTATATTTGCAAAAATAATCGACAATGCGCCTTATATTCCGGCGCATCTTATGTATGAACAGTGTATGTTTAATTACGACTTTGGTAAGCGACAAAGCCACTCCCCTTGATTGTCGAAGCATAATCGCTGCTGGTCAGAAACAGAAGGTGAGCATACATTTACCAAGACAGGTAGGCAACGCCAGGCTAGTTACGCCACTATCTGCCAATGGATCGTCAATGCCTGGGCTAAGGTATCGGTCTCAGCTGTCGTCCGAGCTTTCACAAAGGCCGGAATCATCAATGAGCAACATCAATGAGACTGAATCAAATGATGACGAGAGGGATCTGGGCTTGCTTGATGCCGCTATCACCCAACTGTTAAATTCCGACACCGAAGACGACGAATTTGATGGATTCGTAGAAGAGGAATGATTGAAAAAGTGAGTGTACATTTTTGTGTAATATTGACAGTTATTGTTAATGATTTGAATAAAGTCTGATCTATCCGACTATTTTGTTTCGCTTTAGGCACCTTATAATCCGGTGCACCTTATAGTCCGAAAAATACCGTACTCTAAATCACCAAATATATTTGGATAAAAGTGTTGAAAGAGTTTTTGTGCAGTGTAAAGATAAAGCTTTAGGTTGATAAGGATTACTTTTAAATATATTTTCCACTTGCCAATATCAGAGCATCCAACAGCATAACGATAACTGTGACAAACAGGAAAGAAGACATTGTAGCTTGTTAAATTTTATGATAATAGTTTTGTTCTTACCCAAAGCTCAAGGTGTATTATTTTGTATCTTACCATGTTGGTGTATCTGCAAACATATTTTGGATTTTCTAAACAGTGAAAAATTTAACTGTATTTTGCGGAACATAAAGTCCAGTTATGCGTTATCAATTTAACTTCCTCCGAGCATTTAACATGCACAGGTAGATAAATCTTCATCAGCCCTGACAGAAGGTCTGCATTGCGTAGCATGACATTAACTAACGTTATTATTGGATTGTTGCTGCAACATTTAAATAAGAGTTTCCATAAGCAGTGGCTTAGCTGAAGATAAACCTGTGTATTCTAAAGTAGCAGATAAGTAGAAAGTTGATGATGGAGCTTTTTAAAAATAAAGCTGGGTATCTTCACACATCATTTAAAACAAACTGCAGAACTTTGAATCTGAACTGACAACAATATAATAGACATTTGTTACCTTATTTAGCCAAGTCTCAAAGTTCCCACCTTCAGTTGTCAGGAACAAATCTGTTGTAGGAAACAAAGGCGAGAGAAAAGAGAAGGCAAGTTATTTGATGGGATATTATTTTTCCATTTGGTTATTATTCTTCAAATAAAATTGTTGAAATGACAGTGTGATCAAGCCCGGGGTAAAGCACATATGAGATTTTTGCTACTGTAGAAAAACTACAAAAATTACAATCAAAACCTGCACATAAAACTAAGTTGTTTTTCCCCCCTCCAATTATTGCTGTAACCGGCTGCTGAGGAAAGAGTCAACTAAATAAGTCAGAACTTCACACCCACATTCTGCAAACTGAATAAAAACAAACTAAAATGCAGAAATGACTGCAGGCTGAAAAGAAAAAAAAAAAGACAGCAGTTTTCTCTGACTTAATTTAGCTGATGGAAATTCCATTTATTGTATTTATTCACTGTTAAACTTGCACAGAAGAAACAAAGACTGATCAAAAGACAAATCAACTTTGTCTAGAAATATTTTTGGTATAATTGATATTATACCAAAAATGTACACAAATAAATTCAGTACACTTTTTATTATTTTTTTTTACATCAACTCTTTTGCTTTTATAGACTAATACCATTAGACTTAATTTCCCTAAACAAACTTGTAGATGCACCAAAACATTGTATGAGTTCCAGAAGTATAAACTGCAACATTTTTAAAGTTTGTTTGTCGAGAATAAATGAAATGGCTGGCAAGTGCACTGTCTCCTGATGACTCACAGAACCTGCTGATGAACTTTTAAATTTAATATGGATGACAGAAAACTTTCAGATCAGTGAGGACAAAAGTGAAGTTCTAGTACTTAGCACAGCCAATCAGAGAAAGGAACTGTGTAATTTCAAACATTTACGATAAACTTTTCATATTAGGTAAGAAAAAGAAAATCTGCTTCATATTTGAGCAATGTCGCATCAGTATGAACCGAATCCCCTAAAGAATATTACAGCTGTTTATTTTACTCAATACAAAATTCAAAACATACACATTCATCACAAGAAGAACCGATACTGCCATACTTTGCTTCCTGGTCTTCCCAAGAGGAGCACAGCTCCATTACGTAAGGAAACAGAAATATTATAAAGCGGTAGTGTGTTAATGAATAAAAGAAGCTTAATTACACAGTCATCTGTAGTATGTTTTGTATGAAAATCTATTAAAGATTCCACAATGAATTAGCTTCTTTGAACAGTCAGAGGGAAAACCAGGTGAAGAAAGGGAAAAAAAATCATATAATGGAGAAAATATGGTGCTCAGAGCAACAGGATTTCTTTTGAGCTCTCTCAGGTCTTCGCCCCCTGGTAATGCCTGTAGCTTTTGCTATTGGAATCTTATAACCCTGCACTTGTACTCATATTGCCTGCGCTTGAAGCTTCGAGCTGCAGGCTGCACTGTTAGTGCGGTTTTCTGTGTGCTTCTCTGCAAGACGACGATTACTTTAATCGCCGTGTTCTGTGGCTCTGCCCCAATAATTGGACATGAAATAAATATCGCCATTGATCTGCCTCAGAGCAGAGCTGGGCTCGGTGCGTTGCAGTGCTCTGCATAGAAGAAAAGAAAATCTGAGTGATAATGGATTGGGAACAAGGAAAGTAGGAAAGGTTGTTGCATTAGAGAGGGGAACAGTGGAGGTCCTGCATAATGAACGTGGCAACGGCAGACATTTTACATCGAGTGATTGCCTCCAACGCACATGCTGTCGCCAGAAGCGAGTTTAAAGCGCAGAGGTGGGTATGGTTAGGAATGATGTGTGAAACTATAGACCCAGATCATTCTATAACTAAAGAATAGACTTTAAAATACTTCCGTTAGCTTATGAATCGTTGAATGGCATAGCACCAAAATGCATTAAAAGGACAGTATTGTGTAAAATTTACTTTCATCATGTTATAATGTTATTCCCTCATCAAAAGCATACATGAGTGTTGCCTTTATGCTCTGATGAAGAGAAATCATTTTATCTCCTGTGGTAACTATTCAGCTGTGCAAAATGCCTATGTGTGACTAGTCCATTCAGCTCCTTCAGACTAGCCAGCAGCAATTAGCAAACACCTGGTGGAACTGGACATCTGCTGAGCTCATCATACAAGTTACTTCTCAGTGAAAAGCTGAAAAAAAAAAAATTTGATAAAGGTGCTGAAGGCCGCAAGGTCAGAAAGAGCAGGAGTTTTTAAAGAGACAGAGGCCCAATTTATAAGTGTTAATTTAAAAGTCAAATTTCTTTTGAGTCATATTTGATATGTATAGCATTTTGATAAATGCAGGCAACATAGCTACTTAATTGTGCACTATGTGCCTGGAAAATACATAATACTGCGCCTTTAAAGATCTGCTCTTGTATCAATCTTCCAGACCTCTCAGGTCTTCTGGTTCTGTTCTGCTCTGCATCCCTAGAACCGTCACCAGACAGGGAGAAGCAGCATTCAGCGTCTTGCCACCTTAAATCTGGAACAAACTTTCAGAAAATGGCATAACTGCCGAAACAATCAAGGCTAAAACCCCACCTGTTTATAGTTCCCTTTGATTCATAATAGCTAGAACATTGATCAAATCATCAATCAAAATATAATGTTTATTGCTTGTTTCATAATTGTTTTTTTCTTATGTTTTTACTGTGTAAAACACTTTAAACTGCCTTGTTGCTGAAATGTGTTATACAAAGAAACTTGACTATAGGACTAAATATTCCACAAGACTCATGACTCACCTCTGTCCTCACACAAACAAAAAACTTAATCAGGGGGCTTTTAATTTATTACTTGGGCACAAAAATACCTCAGAATTCAATCACCATCAGGCCAGGAGTCTGATTAGAGCGTTTCCTAAGCAACAGAAACATCTAAAACATCTTAGAGTTAGGTATTATTCTGAAATATAGCTAGATAGTTAAATACATCCTAAAACCTCAGCATCCCAACAACAAACTTCGGTGATTTACTAGTGAATATTTTCAGATTTAGGATTTGATTGCTATTACCACAGCCTCAAACTAAATGCCTCTTCTCTTTTTTTTTTTTACAACCATTAAAACCCAGAATTCTAAACTTCAAACAAGTTGTGAACATAAACTCAGAACATTTTACATAAACAAAGCAAGTAACCAATTCATGCATGCATTATACACAGAGCGCAGGGTTCACACTGAAACGCTCGCTGTGTGTTTGTCCTTCTCCTCGTTGCTGTGTGCGTCCTGTGGCCTCTACGGGTGGCATCTTGATGAGCTTAGTTAATCAGTCAATCAGGCCTCTTAGACAGAATCCAGCCGGGATTGGCTGATTAGCCGTGAGTCTGCTGATTCAGTGAGAGGAGCATGTTGGAGCAGAGCGATGCATACAGAGATCTTCATTTTGAAAACTCTTATTACTGTGACTATGGAGCAGGTCCCCCGCCTCCCCACCAATTGGTGTTAAAAGAGAGATGAGCACAGACAGATTTCCAGAAATAAAATCTGCTGTTGAGTCCGAATGAAAGACCTTTTTAACTTTTTTCCTCAAGTCTTCCTTCATTAGTTCACAATATAATAAACCCATAAAGTGCAAATTAAAGGGGCAGTATTATGTAAAATCGACTTTTTTTAGCTTTACCTCATGTTATAATGTTATTCCCTTGACAAAAACATACATTGAGTGTTGCTTTGATTTTTTTTATGCATGTTTGAGAAATCCTTTAATATCCATGGCAACCATTTAGCTGTGCAAAATGCCTATGTGGTCCTAGCTCCGCTTTCGAGGACAAAGCTCCTCCTTGGAGCTGCAAGTTCCAAGTTTCTGAGCTTCCGCCTCACAGAGCAGGCCCCACCTGCAATTCCACCCCCTTAGCTCCTTCAGACTAGTCATCAGCAATTAGCAAACACCTGGTAGGACTGTGCATCTGCTGAGCTCATTATGAGAGCTACAGCTAAAAATCTTATTAAAGGGTTAACAGAGGAGAGATGTTGTGATGACTTCCTGAAGGCAGAGTTTCAGAAAGAGCAGGAGACCCAATTTCAAGATGTTAAATCAGGAAGGAAAATTTATTTTGAGTCATTAATCCTGGATTTTAATTTATTACTTGATCCTGGATATGCACAGGATTTTTTATAACCACCGAAGTTCATTTTGTGACTTGATTGTGCTATAAAATGGCACAATGTGCCTGAAAAACACATAATACTGCCCCTTTAATATAAAACCTAAGTGGTGCCACTATTGTTCAATGTAACACAGTTTTACTTTTACAAATTAAGAGACATCACATAAATGAGGACAGAAAGACAGAGACCTCCTTGTAATATTCTCATTATTGTAGCATATTCTAACATGGTTTAATTTCACAAACCGTTTCTGAATTAGCATGAGTGTCTTGGTAAATTGGACCTGTGTTGTTTGTCGGGTTCAATATTCAAATCGACTTCCACTAAAGAGCAATTACCTTAATTTACTGATAAAAACATAAAGAATCCAATTACTGTCTGTTTTTAATTTATATTGATATTATGTGTGCTAGAATAACAATAACCGGGCTTGGGATGTTATTGTCTTTAGTAATTAAGAAAGCCTGATTATTGTAAAAACAATTAACCCAGCACCTGGTAAAGTAGTGAAACTCCTACAAGCCGCATTAAACTCATACAAATATACAGTGGCTCTGGTTGAGTCATTCTTTTTAGGAGTTCAAATCAAGGCAAACTTATTGTTTTTTATCCAACTTGGGATCAAATAGTGGCTTGATGGAAAGTTTTTCTTCATAGCACAATTGAGACTTCACATATCATCAACGTAAAGTTTTATGAAATGTCATTACTTTTGAAATGATTTGATATGCTATAAATAGAATTTCATCAAGACAAGAAGACAGCCTGATATATGTGCAGGTCTAATATTGGGCTCAGAGGAATATGTTTTAATATTATTTTCACTTTTTGCTCTGCAAGTCAATAAATGGAACAAAAAAGAATGAAAGTCAATCATATTTTGACAGATCAGTGTTGGCACCATCTGAGAAAGAGGAATAATAACCTAATGGTAGGATTTTATGTGAACAGCAATAAATCAATTAATCTCATGATAAATTAAAATGATATTAATAATTTCAATTTGCGGGATTTATTTTTTCTCTCTTTCTAACAAAAACTGGATGACAAAAGTCTTCAGTCTGGTGCTTTGCTCTCAACTTTAGCCCCTTTTTTCAGGACAATTTTTCCTACACTGTTGACACTTTGTAATTAATTTTATCTGCTGTTTCTGTTGTTTTGTTTAGTTATTTTGGATATTTAAAATGTCTTCCAGTTCCAGTGTTAAAGATCAATAAGCTTTAAAATCTACTGAACATTTGAGAATGTGTTCTTGCATTATTATACTGTTACCATTCTTGAAAATGATAAAGCATATTTTTAAATCCACTTCTCTGTAACTCTAAACACAATGGTCAGACATGTTCTTGTCTTGTGTTACCCATTTTGAGATGTTTAGACAATAAACTTGAACATTCAATCGAGACAACAGTTTTGTGAAGTTGTCCACTTTCTGTTTCTCTCACCGAGATAAAGCTTTCTCTAAACTAACTTTGCTGTAAAATGACTAAAAACTTTCTTTAAAGCATTTTGAGGTGTTTAGACAGTAAATAATAACTCAATCCAGATGCCACTTTTGCGAAGCTGTCCATTATCTACTTTGCTCACTGAGAAAAAGCTGGTTGTTTTTCTCATTTTTCAACATCTCCATTGACACACCATGATTAGACATGTTCTGTCTAAAATCACTAAAAACTGTCATTCTAAAGTCTTGTTGCTATGTTACTATGCCTTAACAAGTAAGTGAGATATGTTTAAGAATTTGAAACTTATCACTCCACTTTACTTTGGAATCAACATTTTCCCTTTTCCTGTGATTCTTAAAATCTTGCAAACTCAACTGTCCCAAACTATCTATAAATTGAATTCATGGTTATTTGGGACAAAAACGGCAAAGTCTCCAAAAATTAAGTCCTGAACCAGTTCAGCAGTACTGACTTGGCTCTTCGCAGATTGAGTAAATACATGCATTTAAAGCACAAGCTAATGGAGCTGTCATCCTCCACCACTCCGGAAGGATGCATATATAATTGAAGTATATAAATGTGTTTGTGTGTGGGAAGCTGGGCTTGCATAACCGCTGCAGGGACTCAGAGCTGTAAGTAAAATGTCATGTTGCTGGGAAATGGGAGATATGCTACCTGTGACGTCTGAAGACACAAAAAAAAGTATTAAAAACCCACAAAGAAGACTGCAACCTATAGAAAGCAACACATGGTTTGAGGTAGATCTGGACCTTAAAAAGGCAGCTCACTAGAAGCAAAAGGCGACTCTTTCACTGCAGAACATAATCTATAATCACTTTATTATTGCCCGGGCTCGCACGCTGACTTCAGCTTTTGTGACGGTGCTAAAATTGTCCCTCCATCACAACGGCACTTGAAAATTCCTGCCTTCACACCCACATGAACGTGTTCGTGACGAAGCGCCCGCACAAACACACAAACGCCCACCCCCACACGGCGTGGCTGATTTCAGCACATTATTTAAATGTCTGCGTGTGGATCTGCGAGTTCCTTTGTCATCAGGTTGTGATCCAGCCAATCATCGACAATCAGCCAGTCCTTTCACGCTAACGGAATAATTGCAAGTGTGTCTGTTCCTAATAGCAGGGTTTTAAAAGCCCCGACTGACACAGCTCATGTATTTCTAAAACAAACAGCTCCGCGAGGTAAACTGAGGCACACGATGCTGGGAAAATGGCTCTGTGCGACACAAAGGTTCCACTCCTCTTTAGGTCAAACGGAGACAAAAACTCCTTCAACAAGCTCTAGATGTAATTTCTACGTCTGAAATCTGCAGCTTGTACTTGGAAAATTATTTGATTATTTGGTAATTAAAAGTGAGCAATCACAGGAGAAATAAAGTGAAATAAAGTGAACTTAAAGGATGCTTTTTCTAAGGCCTATTGCAATAAACAATAAACAATAAATCAGTAAATCACATGAGAAATTATAACAAGCTCAGTAATTTCCATATGGATTATTTATTGTTTTTCTCTTTTCTACTAAAAACTGGATAACTAAAGTTTTCAGTCTGGTGCTTTGGTCTCAATTAGCCCTTTTTTTTTTTTTAAGGATGACTTTGTTTACAAAGACTCCATAATTCATTTTATTTGTTGTTTCTGTTGTTTTATTCATTTTGAACACTTAAAATGTCTTCAAAATTCAGTTTTAAATGTTCATTAAACTTTAAAGTTTACAGATCTTTGAGATTGTGTTCTTGCATTATTACACTATTATCATCACATTACCTGAAAATGGCGTCAAAACGACAATATTATCATAATCACAATTACTTCTGGGACTATTAATCAAAATTTGTGATTGTGACAACAGGTCTACTTTTGCTTCCACTCAGGCAGAGTCGGCATTTTACTCTGTATTAATTCAGGGTACTTGTTCCAAATGTTACTTCTCCTTAAGACCTTTCAAGCTGAACTAGATCAGTCTGGTAAATTGTCTGGGACTTTGTAATTAGAAAAAAAAGAAGAAGAAAAAAAAGAGCAAAATCAAGTTATCTGATTCAGGTTTAATCTGAAGAGGAGGAGGAGAAGCGAGAAGAACAGAAGACAGAAGAGATGAGCAGGCCCTCAAATTATTCATAGCCTCTCTGCAGATTTGTTAAGGGGATTGGAGGCAATTTGAAGGCCTCAGTTGAGTGTTTGACTGGAGCGGCATTATGTCCCAGTATTCCATTATGCCGAGGTGCCGTACGGGGATGAAGACCGGCCGTCCTATTAGCCTCTGTATAAACAGATAGGGCGACACTCGGAGGATTCTGAGCCGCAGCAGAGAGGGTGAACTCTGACTCTGGGAAGATAGATGGCAGCAGACATGAGTGTGCACCATCTGCTTGCTTTTACTCACTTTCACATCATTCTCCCCACTTGCCACTGCATTTTCCCTTCATTTGCAGTCTCAAAAGGTGCTATGATGGTTTCTGAGAGGCAAGCAGCGGACATTTGATGGTTTTTGCGAATGGACAAGAACACAAAAAGGCAAATGTGGTAACCGTGTCGCCTAACGAATATGGCACATAAGCACAGGAGGGTAAATGTCTGTCAGTAATCAGTGAGAATACTGATTACAGCACAATCATGGTTGTGATTTAAGTATCTCAGACAGACAACAGACTTTAATCACATTTAGCTGTTACTCAGGTTAAAGTTTCACAATACAGTTGTCTATAAGGTCAAAGTTGGGCTTTACATTTTTACAAACAGTTTGTGTTTGAGATAAATCTAAACCATGTGTTTGTTCAATGCAAAATATTTCCATTAACTCATGTTTGCTGGGTTCACTTTGCCTGACTAGAAAAACTGCAGCTTTGAAAGGTCTGTGAGGAAACGTAATCTTGATATTTTTTGGGCCCATAAAAACAATAAATGTCACAATCTCTCTATAGATTTGCTGTTGACCCTTCAAGGGTACAATTATGGGTTTTCTATAGCTGATTAATTTCTAAGAGTAAAAGGTCTCTAAAACATGGCAACAAAACAGAAACTGACAAAATAGAACATTCTGAGTTTAAATTACTGCGAATATAAGCACAAAAAAGGGTCTATAACTTATTGGCAGAGGAAGCAAATCATTTAGAAGTTTCCTTAGATTTTAGAGCTACCAAATCTGGTTTCCATCATGCTCAGCAATATTTAGCCAGTAGGACAGGGCAACTAAAGCTCACACTAGACACAAAAGACAATAATGTTCAGAATAAGAAGCACAGATTAGAAGGAGAGGAAAGAACAAGTGTATACTGCACCTGATATTGTCATGGTCAAGTTTATCAATATTATCGCCTCCTCAAGATTTTCTAATATCGTGCAACCTTTGTTGACACAATATCAAGCATGTAGGGTTTAAAGTTAGATGCACATCTATTTGAGAGATGTTGTACCAATATCCGTTTATCGGTCTATGCAAATTCCAGATAATTGGCATTCAGTGCCTGTGTATAATCAAGACAGACTATTGACTTGTTGAAGGCTGGCTCCAAAACCTCTCTCTCCGTCTTCTTAAAGTCATTAACCTTCACCTGAAATAATGTAAATATATCAGCTAAAAACATATTTGTAAATATCCTCCATTCCCATAAAGACACTGGACAGAGTGTTGACAAGAATATTGTCCCAAATTATCTGAAAACAGAAAATCTCTAATGTCTAAATTCAGACTACGACAAATTTCCAGAGAGAGACACTTAGATTCAAATTCTCTCTCTCTCTTGCTAAGTTAGTCCTAATTGGATTCACAATGAAGAGCACTTTTTAATGAATGTAGCAAATAACCTGGAATGACCTCAGAGCCAAGTCCACACTGGGGGGTTTTGATGATCACCTGTTATGTTCTTATTACAAATGATAACATCAACTATCTACTTTACTACACTTATTAAAATTTCAGTGGGAAAGGTGAGTGTTCCTCGTCTTATTTTTCAAACAGTTGTAAAGGTTTGCAGTCTCTTTATGGCTTTGACAATTGTACTGCAAATAAATGCTCAAAAAAGGAGAGTATAGTTCATGTCTGTGATCAAATAAAACTGTAAAACTTTTGCTCATGGTGACAAATCCTTCAAGGCTGAAGATTTCCTTTATTTGAATGAATGTTTTCCTTGGTTTTCTGACCCCAGTCTTCACATTGGCATCTATCTATTGATGGCAAGGTATATGAAAACTTCCACATCCTCCAACGACTTTCCTTAAATCTGAGTGTTTTCAGTACAGTAGCTGCGTATCAACATTTGTTTGTATCTGCTCACATCAGCACTTTGATGGCTGTTTTAGGAAAGCTTATGTATAAATTTATTTGTCGTTTAAACAAGTCTAATAATAAAATTATCCTACTGTTGACTAACGTTAAATATAGTGCAGTAAAATACTCATCTGTACTTTGGGAGACATTGGTATGATTGCCTCCTGAATGGTTAGGAGCCTGTTTTATTGTACTTTTTATTCTTTTATTGTATTGGTTTCCCTTTTTTATGTAATTTTGACTTTGAGTCTGTAATAATAAAATCTATCTAACATAGGCAAATCCAGTCTAAGTTTAGCTCAGCTACGATGTGCATTGTTGCGTTCAGGCCAACACACAAAAGTCAGTCTGCAGGTTTGTTGCTAGTCATCTTAGGTTCAGCTGCAGCCTGATCTTATAAAACACCTTTTCTGGTGCAGACAGATCAGAGTGTTGTGCCAACATCCCATTTGGATAAAAAAAAAAAAAGGCACACAGACAGATTAAGAAACAAGAAAGAAACAGTATGTACTTTGTCAACATTGTAAAGGAAGTCTATTTTTTTTAAAAGTTGGGTGTATTTTGTTGAGTTTTAAAGTAGTTGTAAAACACTGAGGATGTTTGGATAGTTGCAGAGATGGAGGAGAGCAAAAAATAAAGTGACAGAAGCCAAAGAACTATGACAGCGCAGTGCAGTTTGGTGCAGAGCCTATACATCAGAACAGAATCACTGTGTGACTCCTTAATGACTGAACTCATTTCTTTGTCTGCCAGTTTCTATTTTAGAACAACTCTTACCTAGATAAGTGAAACTAGAACTTGATAGAAAAAAAACTACACATCTACTAATTTTTCAAGCAGAGGCATCTACTTCTTTAGTTTTGAGTTAAATTATCAGATTTTTGGGGGGCATTTCCAATATCAAAACATAAATTATTTACTCGCAATACCTTCTCCACTCAAAAATCAGCACCAAGTCCTACTTTTTTATTTTACACAGACAGGTTACAAGAGCAATCGAAAGCAAAGAACATCAAGATAACATCTCCATCTTGGACCTGTAAAACACCTTCCAGCTCCAGCAGCAGCTCTCTGGTTTGTTCAGGCATCGTGTCTAAAGAAGATCTGACAGCCAGCACTTCACCTGCTGTTTTAGCTGTTGATATATGTCGTGTTTTTGTGCGTGTACGCCGTTGCCTCACTCAGCGACACAAGAAGACAAGCCATTAGGTGTATACTTGCCTTTGTCTAGGGTAAAAAAAAAACCAAAAAACTGTACCTTTTTTTTAAAGAAAAAGTGTATTATCATAAAATAAGACGAGAGTAGGAACAGAACAGAAAGCCCAACTGAAACGCAGGAAAAGAGAAACAGAGGTAAAGAAAATGATGTGAAGTGATAGGAAGGCGCGAGGCACAGAGCCAATCCTTTACTTCATGTCTCTACTGCCCCTGAGAGGCTTATTTGTTAGCCTGTTACCCAGCAAACAAGCTGTGACTCCTATTTTGCCTTGGCTGTCAAAGGGATATAGTAAATGCCACAGCAGCAGCACACACGCACACACACACACGTGTGGTTCATCCCTGCAGGGCGGTTTCAAAAACGAGCTCAAGGAAAGCCATCTAACCAAATGATCAAATTGCTTTATTTATGGGTCTGCAGGAAGGATGTCTACTTTGTGTTTGAGATGGACTGTGAATGATGTTGACAATAATGAAGCAAAATAAGATGTATTAAACCACAGCATGTGTGTGCGTTTGGTTGCTCTTGTGACTCTTATATCTTGTGTATATTTGTTCATAGTTAAGCTAAAAGACATCCTGCAGCTTATCAGCCAAGACCTCAGTGTTTATCTGCATCGATTTGTTCCCTCCGTCTTTAACCCCTCGACTGGGTCATCCCTCAGCTGGACGGGGGGGAGCCTTTGGCATTCTGAGGGAAATGTCACAGCTGTCAGCTGAGAAACAGATACGTCCAACTGAAACCAGGGTTCCCTCACCGGCAGACTTAGCCTGAAGACATGCAAATAGAGTCCCGACAATCAATGACTGCTGTCTGTTATTCTAGCCAAACGAAAGCAGTGTCTTGGAAACGTATTCTAACTCTTTGAAAGAACAATGAACGCTGTCATCCGAAAATGGAATGGGTGATACGCCTGTAAAAACTTGCCAAGCGATAAAGGGAGGGATTATGCAGAGAGAAAGTAACTCTGGAGGAGCTGCATAGATCCAGAGCTCAGCTGGATCCTTTTGGCAGGATAACTAATAGTCAGAAACTCTAAAGCTGACCTGATGGAGGAGTCAGAAGAAGAAAGTCAAACATAATGATTTGGCTTATATCCAGGCATATTCTTGTGTTAGAATAGTTCAGTCAAAGTCCTGAGCTAAAACTAATTAATAATCAGTGGCAAAAGTTGAAAAATATATACTTATACAAGCTCTCAACTCAGTCTAAGTGAACTTAAGTCATTTTGACAAAAACAAATAAAATCTCAGTCTCTATAAAATATAAACTAAGGGAAGCTGAAAAATTTATTGTATACTTATCAGATCTTTATGTAGAAAAAAGAATATGCATCCTTTCTCTTCACTATTTTCCACAAATGTGTGTTTATCTAATTCATGAATCCTCAGCAGAATAGAAGGAGCTTCATGGTTAAAAAGTGACACAATGTGGATCATTCTCAGGGGTAAGAATACTTTAGAACAATTACCGAAAATCATCCGTTCACCCAAAACACATTACTCAAACCTTTTAGCACACACACACGCACACACACAGCAGCTTTGTGTATGTTTCTCCTTGCCCAGACAGAGTAAAAGCTGTTCAGTTTGCAGACTGACCCTCGAGACACCTGTCACACCAAGAGTAACGTCTTTAGATGACTAGGCGTTCAATCATGACTGTGACCCCCACGGCCCTGTGATGTGAATTAGAAACAGAACAAAATCCGAAAAAACAGACCATTTTTTAGACAGGAGCGCAAGATTATTACAGTGACACCATTACTGGATATTTTTATTGAACCAGTCAACCTTTTCACTTTGATTTAGTAATATAAATGATTTCCATGATTTAGATGTTAAAACCCTAGAAATTAAAACAAGTGTGCTGTTTTTTTTTTTGTTTTGTTTTTTTTCAAATAACTATTGAACAACTAATACTTTCTAAATACAGAGTTCTAAGCTTTAGCCACTTATAAGTTGGCTGGCTAGACAGCTGGTCATTATTGCTTAATACATTTCAGTGAACCAGTTAAAATATTTTTTTATTTAAAATATTAATAGAAGGATTAAAGTTATAAAAGGAAAATAAAAAGTATTCATCCTTTTTCTAAACCTGGCTTATTTGCAGGATCATGAGGTGGCAGACGTCTATCATCTGCAATTAATCTGTAAAATAAAGGCAACAAAGAAGCACAAGACACTCAGCCATGACAGTTTGTGCTCAAATTTAGAGTGGCCAGTAAGCCAAATATGAATAATTTTTGGCCTAAAGGAAAACTTCACAGAGAAAAGCCATAGGTGGAATTTGGACTTTGGTCCTTCTTGCTGTGTTGTAAAAGTACAAACAACTGTGATCCGACAACAAAAAAACAAAACAATTATCAAAACCAAAAATATTTAGAACTTTACGTACTGTAACAGGCTAAAGGTGGATTTTTTACATTTGCTGTAAAGTTTGGCATTTTAACCGACTGGATACGAGAACAAAGTCACCAGCTTTGTCCTCTTTCCAAACAGTCTTAAGAAAGCTTCAGAAGGTTGCACTTAAAAAAACATAGACCAATGAAGCATATTCCGCATGATAAATAATTATAGAGAAATCCCAAACATTTTATTTTGATTTTAAAACCTTCCCAGTATGGACACTCTATTCATCAAACCAGTCAGCCAACTGTTTCTTCATCAGCTCTGACCACTGATCGGCAGGTCAAAGACCAAAAAAAAAAAAAAGATTCTTTCTCCAGTTCATAAAAGCTATAAATCTATAAAATCATTTTATTATAAGCATTTGTGTGTGTTAGGAGGAGCAGGCCAGAGCTAAAAACTCAGAACTGCTAATTCAGATCATCCCTACTTGTTACTGTGGTACAGCGATAAAGAATGAATGCTGTTAAACAGATACACTCCACATTACACTCCTACACACAGATATAAATCAATGCAAACATAATTATGGAAGCTTCAATAGCTATAACAGCCCAACTAATCCCACACAAGCTTGAGCAGCACCATTATTAAACTGTCCCCAACACCCTGATGCTGGTTTTGATATGCACACCCACCACACACACAGACTGATAAAATACTGAATCGAGGCCAAGAACAAAGTGTTGAGCTCTGCAGAATAAATCCGTCTCTAAGCCAATATGTTGCCCTACTCCACATTGTGTCTTCCACCCCGATCCATCAAAACGGCTCATTCACAAACATGGAAAAACACACACGCACAGAATGGAGCAATGCTATTCCCGGAAGAGCTAATCTTCTAAAACCATTACAGGGAACAACGTAGGTGTAGTAGCTATAGGGAGGATTATGTCCAAAACACACGCACAGACACGCACGCACACATTTGCTAGCCTATTTTGCTCATGACACTTCCTATATGCTGAACACATCTGTGTAAATAGAAACTCCTCTCAGAAGCTACAGTAACAAGCACATATCAGCTCATTTCATAGACAGGAATGTGGTATGAATCTTTTTTTTTTTCCATTTTTTTCTCCGAAGAGTTTTGCGGTGCTAGTGGCTCATATTTTTTGCAACAGTAGGCAGACAGGAAAGAGGGCGAGGAGAGGGGGGAAGACATGCTGCAAAGGTCGTCGGAACCGGGAGTCGAACCCGCGACGTCCGTGTCGAGGACTAAGGCCTCCAAACCTTAAGAATCGCTGACCATCGCCATCAAAAGCAGTGTCCATTTTAACAGTACAAAGCCATGATGGTTCACTCATTTTGGTAAAACTACAATAACCTTGCATACAGTGCATTATTCAAGAAAATATCTCTAAAACAACAAAATTGTAAATGAAATGCAAGTAACTTACTAGTTATAACAAAAAGAAAAGCAAAAATCCATCCAAGTTGTCAAACGTTAATACACAGTTTCAATGCCCAGCCTTTGAGATATTTTAGCCTGCCACATATTGCAGCCACATTCTCACCAGTGTAAGAATATGGATGGCTACTGAGTCCTGGAGCCTTTATGGTCAGACAACCTCAGATTAGTTGGAGTTCAGGGGAAACTCCATTTCCTTGCCCATAAGCTAGGGAAGTGGTAGGAATCACCTGGTATAATGGATGAATAAATTTTGATTGCATCAGTTATCAGTGAAATTTACGTGGTGTCTCCTAATGACATCACTCAACGAGAGCATTTGATGTTTAAAACTGGACTGAGCTCTGAACCTTGTGGAACACCATAGGAGACTATGACATTATAATGAATATATTCTACTATTTTATCCCATTTTAGTCCTCTGAATCCTAATCAAATTGATTCCCCAAGAGCCTAAAGATTCTTATTATAGAAAATACACAACTTTGGATATATTTAACATAGTGGGGTGAAAAAGCTCAACCATTTAGCAAATTCCCCTCATAGATATTGCTCAGGTGAACGCTGTGAGTAGTAAGTCACTACCCTTGGCTCTGCAACTTCCAACTGCCTGTTCTGAAAGCACACAGGATTTCCAATTTAAAATAAACTTGCATAATATAATGGAAAAAAATCATTCGTAATGGTTGGCTTGTGGGACTGTGCTCATTGCAGACCTGTGATCTGAAAAAGGATCAATCCCGGAGGGAGAATATTTAGAAATGAAAGTGTGTGTTGAAATCTGAATTAGGGATTAGCCTCCCAGTTTTTAACTTCTTTTGATAGCATAAAGTTGCAAAACGAGGATACACAGAAGAATTTCCCTGGGATTACTGAGCTAAAGGGGCTGAGAAATATATTTAGACAGTTTACCAGAAAAAGCTAAGCAGTATATTTCAGACATTACTACTGTGGTTGCTGGTAAGTTAAAAACTCATGCAACATCCTTACGTGTGATGACAAGCAAAACTAAAATTTCTGCTACAGTGCCCTGCAAAATGTAAACATAATTTATGAACAAGCAACTGTTCTTCTCGGCCAGCCTTGTTAGGTGGCAAATCTGTTCTCTTCTCCCACCACCCATGTGATATTAGTCAGACAATCAACAAGCCTCTTCAACACAGTAGTTTAATTGGATGCTGCAGAGAATTACCATCCCTGTTGCCTAGCAATGAATCCTTATGCCAGTATTGTTGTCTTGGTGCATGCCTTTCTCACAAAATACCATCTATAAGTACTATGCAATTACAACATTTTCTCTCAACAAAGTTTCTAATCAAGCTGCTGGTAGACTCCTGCTCCACAGATTCTCTTCAGACATGTGATGCGACGCCTTGAGCCATAATAACACTCCTCAAATGACAGACCTAAATAGGGGGATGCTTCCTGAATATAACAGGAGAAGGCCAGTTACTAGTATTAATGTATATCATGGTTTTAATCTGGTGGTGGTACTCGATTAAAACTTTGAATCACATTAATTGCAGGTTCTGTAACTAATCGCATATAACTGCATTTTAATCGAAAACCATGTAATCGACAAAGACAGCAACGTTCTCAATTCAAAAATCCTTTTTTGCTGTTAAATTATTGAACAATTAGACAGATGAGCTCAACAACAAAGATATTTATTGTTTTGTAATCTGTTATTTAAGTTGTCCAACCATCAGGTAGTTGCAAAGTGTTATTACACCCATTTGGTTTTCAAGTGTTTCAGGAAGAGTTTGTCGAAAAACAAGACAATCAACGAGGTTTATCAAGGCCTAAAGTCTCTTGATTAGTTTGACAAACACAAATTAACTGGCAGTAAAAGAAAGGGGAAAAAAACACTAATCTGATATAAATATATTACTGTTATATTTATATGGCTCCCAAAAGATGACACTATGGAAAGATTATGGGCCGTATGCTATATGTCACTGTCACCGCCAGGCTGCTTGGCCTGAGAGACCAATAAGCAGGCTAAATGAGGCCATGACATTAGCCAGGAAACAATTCCAGTTTTTTTTTTCCTTCCTTAGCTGGAACTGCTGATATAGTGGGGTCAGCCAATATACCATTATGAAACTGTTTACAGTGACGGCACTGAGCAGACCAGGATTGGAGTCCTGACACTGCAGTGAAAACTCCCTTGCTGTTCTTAAGTGGCACCAGTAAAAGACCAGAGTGTGTTGCTTCTCTGTTTGGTCAGATGGGGAATGCCGTCCGTTTCCCCCTGGAAACACTAAATAAAATCAAAAGATAAAGATTTGCACTGATAAAGGGTCAAAGTAATTGAAAAGCTTTAAAACAACAAGTATCAATTGACTCTCTGTTTAGTTTTGGTGGGATGCTTTCTGTGTCGGCTTTGACTCGCTGGTAATTAACATATCCATGCAGATTAATTTATAAAGACGTCTACATTTTAGGGCGCCTATTCCTTTTATCCCAGCAGATTTGCACCAAAAAAAAGAAATGCTGTCAACACAGAAACTTCATGACCCAGATGTCTCTTCTTATGTGAGAGCTCTTATTTTAAGAGTGGTTGTGGGCTGTTCTCACTTTAACTTTTTAAAAAACTAACTACTAGTATGTGGCTACAAGCATAATAGAAGAAATTAATTCAGTCCTACAGCTTCTTTGTAAGGAATCCTGATAGGCAACCACATTTTTGTGCAAAAAGATATGTCAATCAAAAAATGAAGGTACACCACTTAATACCCAGCAGGTAAAACACAAAGCAGAGATGTAAAAAAGAAACCAGGAAACATGACAAAGGTTAGTGCAGACAAGATTCTGAAAAGAATTAAATGAATTTGTTTTCAACATATAATCTGGGGACTATATTCTTGCTACTGAAATCTACATCTAAAACTTAACTGTCAGGGTTTTTTTTTCAGTAGCATAGCAAACACTCTCATCATCCAATGGAGGGAGAACCAGCTGACAAGAACAAACCTGCCGATCTTAGAGACTCAATCTCTCCCTGCTCCATTCTGTGACGCTCCAGCCGGTAGCGCTTAGAGGAGCAGGTGGCCTTAACAGACAGTGAACTGAGCCTTTCTAAAAGCTCACCCCTCCACCCCCCACATCCCTCTTTTATCTTTCCACCCATCCTCTTCTTTCAAACCATCTCTCCTTTCCAGCTGAGCTTCATCGCTCCATCGCTTCCTGCCTACTTTTCTCTCTCACTTCTTTTTTCTTCCTGCATTCTGTAAGCCACCCCTCACAAACAGCAGCAGCCAGGAGTAAAAACCCACCAGATGTGCAGTTTTTTTTTTTTGTGATTTCTCCAATTAATTTTCTCATGTCTCCGCTACACATTTGTCCAATGCAACGTAAAAAGGGCTGACTGCTCATAAAAAGTTATAGATTTACCACAAAGATCCCCTTGCTCTACTGATTGGTACATATAGGTACAAATTGTACGTTGGCTTTAAAAAGTATTCCACCCCTCGGATGTTTTACCATTTTTATTGCTTTTTGCAAATCAATCATGATCATCAAAATTTGGCTTTTTTTAAATAAAAAGAAAAAAGGATAAAAAAACCCCTTAATGTCAAAGTGAAAACGGATTTCTACAAAATAAAAAACGGCGGACAGCAAATGTACATCGCCATCAACACACCATTCCCAATGTGAAATCCCATGTTAAAATCTATGTAATGAATCGACATTCACATGTTGAAGTCCTTAGCAAAATCTGATAAACAATTTGTGTTTTTATTTCTTTAGTGATGTAAGTTGTCCAATAATCAATTTTAATTTTAATTTGAGAACAAAAACTCCAATTTGACTATACTAATTTCAGTGACAACAAGCACTGATATCAGTGCTTGTAATAGAAAACAACACTCACAGGCATTTGTATTAAGGTGTCTGCCTGTAGTCAGTCTTGGTGTAATTTTGGAGCTTTATTACTGACAGGTTCCGGTTGATGATGGTGAGAGGAGTTTCTATAGATGGTGATCAGGGCTGCTTTAGGAATACGACCACAGAATCAGATACTTTTACAGTCACTGTCTTAAAACAAAATAATAATAAACATGATAAGTACCCAATAAAAAAACTTAAACACTGATCGGGCGAAGAAAAGTGCAGCTTTGTATGTTTCCACTAACCATTCATTCAGCTTCTCTAGCCGACAAACATAAAGTAGTTGGTTTGAGCTGTCAAACAAAACACATTTTTCATCTTTTTCTTATTAGAAACTTGATAAATGATCTGTTACTCACCAGCAGTGAAGTCCTTGTTGAGGTCAATGAAAGCATTAGAGTGAGGAATGCGCATTTTGATTGATTTATTAAAATCATTCCTGCACTCTCGAATCCTAAAGTGGGGGAAATAAATCATGATTCTATATTATTCTGAATAAATTAGCGAGTAGCAGTTATTGACAAAGCCAAGAAATGTGCATTTTGAAAGGTATTTCTTTCACCTATTGGTAAAATAACAGACTACAGTTTGGGGAGGTGTGGTCACCCCAAAGACATCTGGAATCATGTCGCCATTGAAACTGTGGGAAAGAAAAACCCATTAGCAATATTAGTATATTCCTGCAATTAGTATTTAAAATATTTACAGCATAATGCATCTAAAAACCTTGAAACGAATACTTACTCCATAACAAGAGGCTGATCTGTTAAGGTGACATTCAAGGTATACCACTTAGAGGTTTCTGCAGGAAAGGAACAAAGAAGGCAGATCATGAGTTACAAAGGTGAACAGAAAGGCAGGAAAGTCTGACTGGTAAAATGAGACTTAAACAGGAGAAAGGCAACAGACAAATGATTGAAAAATACATTTAAACTTAAGCCATTCTAATCTACGGCCCTAAAAGGCGGCATAAGTGCAGACATTTGAGTTTTATGTCCTTTTTTTGTCAGATATTCTCTGTCATGAACCCCAGGTAGCAAAGGGAAAAAGATTTTCCAGAGGACTGCTGAGCTGCACAACTAAGATCTCTTGCAAGGTGAATGAAAGGTCCTGAACTGATCCAGCAGAACCAGTGGGGTTTCCAGGAAGACACAGGCAAATCCCAAATCTAAGTTAAAGCCCTTACTGATGCCGACTGTGGCCTAAAATCCAAAAGATGGCATCTTAGAACAAAATATGTTTCCTCCCACTCTAAAAATTTTCAGAAAGACATTTAGATTTTTGAAAGACATTTAGATTTTTTTTTAAAGAGTAAATTATTACAGACTCTTCTGAAAGTTTCCAATGTCACTGGCATGACAAGAATTTTCTACTTTCTACACAGCAGAGTGAAGGAAAATCCATTTATTCAACAAAAGAAGGAAGCTTCTGGTTGTCCAGAGGCATCAAGCAGAGAAGGATATGTTGACACGTTGCAAGGGGCAGAACTCTTGACGAAAGGCAATCATCCCTGAAAACATTTCTGTTTGCTCTTAACTGGTTTCTCTACATCACATGCATCAGATCCGGCCAGCCAGATGTAGCCTCTAGAAATAAAACCTTTGAGATAGCAGTGTGCTTAAAAATTGTTTTATCAATTAAATCGCAGCCAAAGCACCTGCAGGTTTCAGTAAGTCAAATTTACGACTTTTTAAAGACCTTTTAAATGCCAGCTTGACTTAAATTAAAGACCAAAAAACCTGTTAATATAGGGGACGATTGGGGAATCCTGCTGGCTCTTATGGGTTGGCAAGAGAAGCAAGCCAGTAGCACAAACAAATGTCATCCTGTCAACTGGTGATACATTTACACTTACCTATAAAAGACATTTAAAAAAGCTAGCTATCTAGCAAGGGTATATTAGCAGCTTTTTAACGACCACCTCAAGTACTGAAGGCAAAAAAATGTCAAAGTGTGACTCCAATTTTTGCCTGACAGAAAATTCTGAAAATTTTCTTTCATTATGGTCATTAAAACCTACTTAATGTCCATAATGAAATATAAGCATATTTATGGCAAACTTTATATTTTTTTTATTAATTTAAGACAACTTAATGCCTTAAATAAATGAATTTAAGATTTTTTAAAGATGTGTGGACACCCTGTACTCTCCAAAATCAAATGAATGTGAAAAGATGTTTGATATTTTTACATTTCAAGTGGTTTCCATCAAATGCAAATACAGCTGTTTATTCACATTTTAACAGATTGTTAATAGCTAATTTTATCAATACTGTCTACCACAACTGGCCATTTAAATACATTCTTGATCTTGATATGGCCCAAAATGAAAATGGGTTTGACAGCCCTGCTCTACATTGTCACCAGTCAAGAATTTTCACACTTTTAGGTTTCATTTCATTTTAGGCTTTTTTTATAGATGATTTTTAAATTATCTTAAACTGCTGACTAGATAACAAGCACCTTGTTCCAGTTTAAATTAGATTTTTAATAAATTAACCAAGTTGTTTGTTTGTCTTTGAATTTTTTCTGCATTTGGAGCTCAACTTTTAACCCGATTACGATCCAGCAGCATAAAATATGAACACCAGACGGGAGAATCGTTTTTCTCCTCTCAATGCTTTGATCAGGACTGTAGAGAATCCAGTTCTGCTTAAAGATGTGATTTATTTTCATGCTGAAGAATGACTACGTTAAAACAACAATGAAGAAAATCATGGGAGAATCAAAAAAACTGGATTTGTCTCAACAATATGGAATCACAAGCTGTTTACACTTACTGTATTAACAACACAACTGAAACATAAAGTCTGTATTTGAGAGATTTGGAAACATACATAAAATCTTCAACTATTTACAGTGCAGAGTCATTTATTGGATACTAGAAACAATCTGCCATAAAAATTATGGGAAAAGCATGATAAGAACAGCTTCTATCAGTGGCTCCAGTTCTACAAAAACATGCAATTGCTCACAATATATTTCAGTTAAATACACTAAATGATGAGGTGGGAAAATGTTTACCCCGTTAATGACATCTTCTGCTTTTGCTTTTCTATCAGACCTCAAATGTTACTGTTAGACAACAATAACGTGAGTGGAATAAAAAAAACAAAAACAAAAAACAACAAGGTTTCAAATTATGATTTCATTCAACAAGGTGAACAAAAAGGCATCCAAACCTGGAAACAAGTTATTGCCCCTTCTTAAATCATAAATTAACTCTGATTAAAGTATTTTTTCTGGAAAGCTTCCCATCACCTGAAAGGTCTCAAAAAGCATCATATCATCTAAAAGAAAAAGTAGTATAAAAACAGAGTTACTGAAGGTTCGAAGGGGTTACAAAGCCATTTTTTTACTTTGGGAGACCAGCAACCCAAAATTCACAACCAGAGAAAAAACTCCAGCAGTGGTGAACCTTCATAGGAGAGGTTGTTCAATCAAACTTGAACCAACTGCACATCAACTATCCAACCAGGAAGTCTAAAACAACATCTTAAGCTCTGCAGACCTCAAGTTAGTCAGTTTATGTCAAGATTCACTGTTTAATAATAAGAGACGGGGCTAAGTTCAAAGCTAAATTCAAAGATATTCAAAGCTAAAACTGTTGATCCAAAGGAACATAAAAACTCATGTTAAGTTTACCAAAATACATCTTGTTGACCCTCGAGACTGTTGGGTAAATATTCTGTGGACTGACGAAACAAAAGATGAACTTCTATGGAACATGTGAGTCGTGTTAAGTCTGACCTAAAACTAGGAAAGCGTCTCAGAAACAGATCATCACACTGACAGTCAAACTCAGTGCTGGTAGAGTGAGGGTTAGAAGCTGCTTTGTTTCCTCAAGATTTGGACGACTTACCATAACTGATGGAATCACAAATTTTGCTTTCCACCAGAACATCCTTCAGGAGGAAAGTCCAGCCATATTATCCCAATTCCACTTTGGTTATACAGCAGGAGAATGAGCCAAAGTGCATTAGCAAATGACTAAAAATCCAAACAAAATTAGGTTTTGCAGTGGCCTAGACAAAGTTCCAGACTTCAATATAATCTTGGTAATATGATATGACCTTAGAAACGCTCTTCATGCTGAGTTGTGATGTTAAAGATTCATTGCCAGTTATCGGAAACCCTTGATTCCTGCTAACTGCAGAAAAACTAGCTACTTTTTTCACATAGTAGAGGACTTTATTAGTTTCTTCCCCCTTGATAAAAAGGACAATAATTTGAAAACTGTCTTTTTATTATTATTTAGATCATATTTTTCCAAAATTAATACTTTTTATGATGTGAAAAATCTTCAAAAATCAAAAAACAAAAACTGAAGAAAAGCATAAGATGGCAAAAACACTCATTTCACACTACTGTATTTATAACATACATTTTATGGAAAAAAAGAAAGAAACTAGAAAAGAAACAGCAAGAAGAGTGAATTCAATCTAAGCTATCATTTATTGTTAATAGTTACCTAATGTGTGGTTGTTTCCCCAGAAAATATGAACGGATGTTTTTGAAGATTTGTCCAGAGTTGTCAGAAGGACATCCATCTGAGAGTCTCCATCATAATCTCCAGGAACAACACTGGTAATTTCTGTGTCCCTGGAAAAGGAAAGAGGGGTACTGAGATGATAACCAGTGGCCAAATTTGCCTCATCACTAAAACAAACTGCATGCATATAGCAGACAGAAACATTGAATGTACCACTTAAACAGTTACTTATCAAAAGCAAACAAAAAAGATGTTATTTCTGAGAATATTTACTCTGGCAACATGTCCTTGGTGATGTTAACTTTGGGCTTGAAGTAAGGAGACTTGGAATCAGCCAAGAAAATCACTACCTCAGATTCTGCAAAAGTTGGAAGATAACACAGAATTAAAACAGATCTGTTACCCACCACAACAAACCCCTGGTATGGACAAACAGCCGGTCATTGACGAATATTCAAAAGTAGGTAATATGAAATAAAGTTCTCCAGATTTCAACTACTTAAAAAGTGGATAAAAGCTATTTTAAATCAAACATAATCATTGCAATGCTAGTTATTTTAAAATACCATTTACACTCCCATAATTTTTTTTAAATTATTTGTACTAGATGAGGGGAAAACTTGCATGACTGGCATCTATGGTGTAGTAAAATGTAGTAATCAATAACTGTTTATATGTAAACATGAGTTGAAGATTTCGCTATTATATTTCCTGTTCTTTTTATTTCTCACAAAAAATAATAATCTAGAAATGTTCCAGGTAAATGTTAAAGTTCTCTGCTGTTTACTGTGTTTTATTCAGAACCAAATTAAAGGTTCTGTTGCTGAGTTAGGTCCAGAGAGCCTCAGCTTTGATTATCAAAGCTGAAATGGCCCAAAACAACAATAGTTTGCATCTTCTTCTCTGCCAGCGTCTTGAAAAATGACCAATAAAAGTTTTCTTGTATTGTAGATTTTCGCAAGAAGGCAGTTCAAAGAGAGCATTTAGAGTTTATATAGTCATTACCAGACAAAGCTCTGTTTTTGACTGGCTTTACTTACAGTGAGCTTGAATAATTTATGTCGCTTCCCTTTTTCCCCCTCACATTAAAAACTAAATAAACTGGCTTTGACCGCACACTTTTGTCTCGTGACAGCAGGTAACACCACAGGTGGGCTTAATTAACTATGTCTACTTTCTGAATCACTGCAATAGTTTAATGAGGTCCAGATTAATTTACTAAATTCCACCTGCGCATTTACAGCTGTAAAAAAGTATATATGTTGTAGTAATTTTTTAAACTAACCAAATAAGGAAGTTTACATTGTACAGGTACGTTTTTCCCCTCGAAAATTAATACTCATGAAACAAAAACACATCGACCGACAATTTATTTTTATTATTATAAAAGTATATTTATATTAATCGGACTAGCTGTGTGCCAGGTCGCTAATGACAGAAGCATTACATACTCTCTCTGATGACAAAGATGTCAGTCTGTTTATCCGAGTTGAAGTCACCAAACGCCGCCACCGTCCCATACTTGTTGGCCCCGAACAGCTCCACGGTTACATCTTGAAGAGCAAAGATGCCTCGTTGTTCCAATAAAAGTAAGAAAAACGTTATTAGAAAGGTCTTTAATGTAAACATCCGCATCCTGGTACAAGTGCAGCTCCACAACATTCGCCAACCGGAATACGGCACACCCCTTTACGGCTGGAAGGAACACAACCATCTTCTGAATACAATAAGTATTCTTCACAAGATCTATATAGATTGTTTGTATTGTTATTTTATAATAAGGTAGTTTCCGTAAAATCAAAAAGTTCGCTATTTTTTCTTTTTAAATAAAATTACTATATTATTTACGTCAATGTCGTGCAAACTAGAAGCCTGACAGATGACAGGTGTTTGAAGCTGGAGAACGGCAGCAAGGAAAGTGTTGATGTTTGCTCTTCAAAATAAATGCATTTCATTCTTAAAGCTGAACGTCTAAAACCAAACCTAATAATTTTTTATACCATTAATTATTTCATTCGTGACTTTTCCTCCAAACTCACTAAAATGTAATTTATCCTCATCCTTGACTGTAAATCACAACCATAAACGTTTTACTTTGAAGGGCACAAAGCAGAAACGCTGTTAAGTCCTGGCGGAATTGACTGAGAGTAAACATGGCGAGTCTGGCAGATGTCGGATGGAAACTCTTGGAATTTAAAGCCCGATCGAAGAGATCAGGTCTGACTCATTTACTTTGCACGATCTCACGTTGTACGGCGCGCCCCGGCGGTGTCTAATGTGCTGCAGCTTGTTTGTGAAAGTACGGCAAAATTCGGGCCTGACTCTGGTCTGCTTGTACTCTCAACCTGCTCAGATCCGAGGTGATGGTACAAGCAGGAAAGGTCAGGGGTTTTCATGAGCCAAGCTTCGGCGCTATTTTAGGAGCTTTACGGAGGGTCTCGGTTCGCTGGGACTCCTCAGCAAAACATTCTGCTCCTGTCGTGATGGAGTCATTGTACACAAACCTGCTGGGCCTCTTAAATGCTAAAGGTTGTTTAATTTTAAAGAGTTTGCGAGAAACAATGTGAGAGTAAAAATGTACTTTTGTCTCTTATTGGGACAAAACTCTTAAAAGTTACATTACAAAAAGGTGTTTAGCTTTTAACTGTATTCAGATCCTTTCCTGCATCCTTCTCGTGTAATTTGCTAAAATTGGTCCAGCTTTTAGAAAGGATCTCAAAATTACTGTAATTCAACAGCTTCAATAAGTAATTTAATTACACTTATTGTCTACTTTCATAATTACATCATCATTGTAGAGTAGATTGTGTTTTATGTAGTTCGCCAAATGACTTCTGTAAAAGTATTCAAAGCCCTTTCTTCATGTTACAACCAAACATTTCAGTGTATTTCCCTGGGATTTTAAGCAATAGACCACAACAAAGTAGTAGATAAGATAGTTTATTATTTTTTTCTTCTTTAAAAAAACCTGAAGAGTTATTTGTGCTTTTTATAGACAGTCCCCAGGATTTCTTTTTTTAATTTTTTAAAGTAAAATTAAGCATTAGCTGCAGCCTAGTCTTTTGAGTTATGTCTCAATCAGCTTTGCACATTCAAGGACAAAATTTTGTGGTGATGCATCTTTGCAAAACAAGAATAGCCAAGTGCAGTCAGAGAGGATTTAGAACTAGGGGCTCACTTTGGGTCGTTGCCCAGCCTATGCCCCGGTCTGAGGTATTTGGCTTGGTCTTTATGATCCTGTTTGTTCATTAATGTTCTCAAATAACCCCCCAAGCCTTAATGGAACAGCTGTGTTCATAGATACAAAAGTGTAAACTTCTTAAATAAGTTTAATGCTCTGGATTTTATTTAGGACTATCAAATAAGGCTGCACACCATACTTTTCAGACTTCTAATTTCGGGGAAACAATTAAGAAACAGTTGATATTGTGTTAGTCGGCCACATAATATCCCACTAAAATACACTGAAGTTTATGTTTTTTGTGTAATAAAATCTGAAAAGGAAAAAAAAAAAAATATATATATATAATCAGTGGGTATGAATCATTTTGCAAGTCACTGTGATTCTTTGCATGTTGTTCATTATCATTGCCTCTAAATGTAATTCATTGTTGATTGGCGCATGTGTCAGTTCTAACGCTGTGCTACTAACTGCTTCCTGTGAATTGCTGTAGATTTCTGATTTAGCTGAGAGAGAGAAAAAGAGACGGTTGGCCTTAATTTCACCTTTTGAGCATGGCTGTCTCAGTGGCTGCGGTTGCCCAGCCCCATCGAGAAGTTCGCAGACTCGGTAAGTAGCAGGAGTGAATATGGGTCAGAGTTATGCATAAAGCCAGAGCGGACAGGAAATGCATTCAGAAATCTTTTAGATCCTTGGATGGTTTCCATGTCTCGCTTGTTTAATGGTAAAACTCACTGGGTTAATTTTTCCACGTCATTATGCAATATGCCCACAGCAGCTTGTTCTCCTAATTTAATCGAATTTAAATCTTAATTCTTGATGGTTAGCAATTAATTAAGAACTATGTTTAATAGAAATGCTAGAGAGATGCAGTAAAAACCTAAAGTTTATATATGTGGAATAAAAAGACAAACAGCTATTTTTTTCCTGATTGGATAAAGTTAAATCAGACCAAATGTCTCTTATTTTAGGTTGGTTTGAATTGCCGAAATTATTTCTATTTGCTAAATGTCCCAATAATGAGAGAGCAAATTGTCAAGACTGGCTTTTTCGGTTTGGTTTTGCTGTTCATCTTCTTATCGTTGTTTTAGATCACTCTTTGTTGATGTCTTATTATTTGTTGTTACTGATATCTTGTTAGATCTTTCTCTTTCTTGTGTTTCTTTATTTCACCCCCATCGTAGTGTTCCTAGTTATCTTGTTACTCTAGGTTTAGTTATTCTTCTATGTCAGAGTTTACGTATGTCCATCCTTGGTGATTCTAGTGAGGTTTATTTCTTTGTTAGTCCTTTGGGTTATTCTAGTTTCTGTGATCCTTAGTTTTTATTTTTAGATCAGCCTTGTTTCTGTTTTGGTTCTTTCATAGTTCCTCCCTCATGTCTCTGTTTCTTTCTTTACCATGTTTTCTTTAATCTTTGTCTTTCTTTAATATTAGAATTATTTTCAGCTCCCTTGTGTTTCCTCCCTCACTCTTTTGTGTTCCCCTGTGTATCTTCCCAGCTCCCTGTGCCACATTTTCACCTCCCCTCAACCTGATCCCTGCTCCAACTACCCACAAGTGTTATCTTTTATCTCATCAGCCCAGTCCTTTGGTCATACTCACAACTCCCCTAGTATTTAAGCTCCTGAGTCTCCCCACAACTCGTTGGATCCTCATTTCAACGCCGTGCCTCCCTGTGTACCCCTGGTTAGGTGATTTTGTCGGATTTATTATTTGAGTTTTGTCTTCGCTCCTGTGATTTTTGTACTTGTTATTTTTTCATTAAACACTTGATATGATCCACGTCCCCACCTCATGTCTGCATTTTGGTCCTACCACAAAGCCACACCTAATGACAAAATATGTTAGAGATTTATCAATTGATGTCCCCAAAAGCAGAAGTTGACATAAAGAATGATTACAAAAACTTTTAAAACAATGACAAAAAGCCCAGATGATGATGATGTGGCTTTGGAAACCTCTGATGCGTTAACTGACACACCTAAGTTAGTTGGAAGCTCAAAGCTCTTGAGCTTTGAGCCACACCTGAGGAAACCAACCAAGATACCAGTAAGAGATATCTTGGCCCATTATGGCAGCTGCACAAGTCTGGTTCATCTTTGGGAACAATTTCCACACACTTGAAGGTGTCTCATTTATCTGATCAAACATTTATAGACAAGTACAGACATTATGGGAATGTCCAGTCATCAAAACGCTCAAGAACCTGATGGGTTCTGTGATCCAGAGATGAACCGGTTTTGGTTTAGCAAATAGAAATGATTTTAGTAATTCTAAAAAATAAGGAGTTTTGTCAGATTTAATTTCAGAGTCAAAACAAGTGTCTTTTATTCAGTGTATGTAAACTAATGGTTTAAACTGCACAATATGTCCAGATGTTCAGTAGAGAGCTTAAAGTACACACACAGTCATATAATAGTGAGGGCTCCTTTTGACAGCAAAAAATAAAGTTTTTTTTTTTTTTTTCACTTATTTGAAACAGAAGATAACCTTCAACAAAACAGAGGTCATACTTGAGCTGGGTTTAGTAGAAATTTCCATGCCACACGTTTACAAGATAAATATGAAGATGAACTATGAGGTAGAACTAATAAACCTTAACATCTAGAAAGGTAAGTTCAGTCACATAGGTCTCTAGTTGAAAACTACTTAAAGAAAAGTTGAGGAGAGTAGTTATTTACAGGATATTTTAGGAAGCTCCAGGTGCTGGTGGCCTGTATGTTGTATACCCTGTTCTATTTACCTCTGAAATCAGTATCAGTGCTCAAGTATCAGCTTGGAAGACCAGTGAGTTCACCAGTTGCTGTTATCAGTGACCAGGTTAATGCTATTAGCATTGCAAACCTTTAGCAGCACATTCAATTTAAAAGTTGTTGCACTGTATGAGAATTGTTTGCATTTCTGCTGCTGCATCTGCCATTACTGCATTTAATGGTGGCATCAAACTTAACAAAATGCATCCACATAGGGGTCTCTGATGAAGCTGTCTACACCTGAAGTCCAGATGTCTCGTCTGTCTCATCGTTCTGGTGTGGTGCTGATTAGTGTCTATTAACTTTCTGAGCCACGCCGTTCCCTTTTAAAGTTGCAGCAGCCGTATTGGATTTTAAGTTTGGTTGAGAAACCTTCCTTTTCCCAAACAAGAAAGAAGGAATATTAATTTCACAGCAAATTCTGAATAAATGCATAAACATAAGAGGGTTTCATATAATCAGGATACAAATGTTTTCAGATTATAACAGAACATAAGCCTTAAACTTTAATTTTGGCACTTGATATTCTTGAATACAATGAAATGAACTTTATTTTAGCGATCGTGTGGTTTTGGAAACAATACGGGCGGTAGCACTTTTAGCTGTGCGCTCTGTTTATCCAGGGGTATTCTGCTCCTCCCCTCCAATCATTTGGGAACCCTGAAGGGACGCCGACCTAAATATGCAGTTATGACAAAGCGGCTTCAAGTGGTTTTCATTAGCGAACTTAGCCATGGGGTTGTTTAAAACTAGCTGAACATGGACAGCTCCCGTTTTCTGTTATGTAAGAAATAATGTTATTTTCCACTACACCGGTTTAAAGGGTTATCTCAGAAAGGGGGAGGAAAAAAAAAAAGAGATTGGTTTTGTTCCTTGCAGTTTTTAAGCTGATGGAAATTATGCAAATTTAAGTAAGAATGTGAATTTTTCAGTGGGCTACCTGTGGTATTGACCCAAGGTCAAATCTATTAAAATGCAAATCTAACAAAGAGAAAAGTGTGTGGAAAAATAGAGAAGGCCTAGAAGAGGGGGGTTCCCTCCACTGCCTGCTCTCTCGGCTCACTCTGTAACGCCTGGTTGAGTGCTACATTACTATTCGAATTTCTTGTTCTCGGTGTGCCCATTATGGTTTGATCAGAGCCCTTTGTGATGCAGTGTGTTGCAGTGAAAAAAAAAAGAATTTGATGATAGTACATCTTGTCTTGCTTCTATTCTCTGTTGCTTGTTTGTTTGCTGGAAATAGTCAGATTTGTAGGAGTCCATTCGGTTAGATATGCACAACAAGACCCCATGTTGTTAATTTCCTTTTCCAACACACATTGACAAATGAAGCGTCAATTGAAATAAAAAAAAAGGAAATGTGCTACTGTATGGGATGGTTTTTGTGTAATAAATATGTCCTCTACAGGCTCCATCTATGAACCTTTAAAGCTGTCCAATCTCCCGAGGGAGGATGAGCCCCTATGGGAGAAGCTGGACCGTTACTACAATGCAGGTAAGTTCATTCACTCCAAAAGGAAATGTCAGTGGCCCTGAAATTTAGTTGACCACTTTTGACTCAATAAATATCTTCTTTGCCTAAAATATGCATCAATTTAGACTACTTTGACTTAGCCGACCGTTGCCTTCTTACCCAATTCCGATTTTCTGCACCGTTTTAGAATTGTAGCCTCCCTTTTGTTGTGGTTTGTTAATGGGAGTGGAGGAAGTGAACAAAGCCATTCAGTCCATGTTGGCCTTGTTTCCAAATATTGAGCAATTATTCAGAGCAAGAGGAAGGTTTAAGACATTTTATTGTTAACAAAGAAGTCCTACTCCCAAGCAGGTTGTTTACAGTGCACACAATTTCCTGTAAGCTTCATCAAACAAGTGCTTTACATACATCACGTCTAACTGTTAGCAGTTGGGTAAAATCAGATCCAGTCTTTTAAAAGTTAAACAGAGTCCACGCCTCCAGCAAGCAATCATTTCTCAATTGCCGAGGAAACCAAGGGGCTGGTTTTTACCAGGCTACCTTTCCCATAAAGTTATCAAGTTTCAGGTCGTTTCTACTGGCATCCAAATATATTGTCATTTTACATTACTGCTTCATGGATTCTTCTTGACTAAGACGGAACCTTATAACCCACCTGAGATCATTGGGAACCAAATGTTCCTTCCTGCCGATGTATTTCCGTCTTTCTACAAACTCTTCCTGAATCCTGCAGACCAGGAAACTGCCAAAACATTTGCTTCCAGGGAGATATTTAGGATTGGTTAGCCAGGTGCACTAATTAGCAGGACAGGTTTAATTCTTGACCTTCCTGAATGATGTGCAACCAGTAGGATAGACCTTAGCACTGTGTAGGAGCTAATGCTACCAAACTCTAGTAAAGCAAGAAAAGAGGGCAAAAAAACAATGCGAGAGATTGATAATTGAAAGGGAAAACAGGACCTTGATGAATAATGATGTTGTTGATCAGTGGTCCATACCTGCTTATCCTTGTAAGGCTGTTGTCTGTTTCTGGATGCCATTTGGCAAGAGTTATACCCTGCATACATCTCCAGTCCATCACTAGGCAATATTGATATTTTTTCAGTTGAATATATAACCCAAGGAGGATCAGAATTTTTTTTTCTTCCATTTGTTTGTTCTGATTTGTAAAACAAGCGAGTCCCCAATGTGGAACTCAACACATGTCAAATTTCTGCCTCAAGGTTAAAATCTATCTTATTCTCCTTTATTTGTAAAATGTGGCAGCATGAATTGCTTGAATTTGTCGACTGCAATCCACAAGAAATCTACCCTGTTGTTAATAAGGGCTCATGCTTTTTTTCCCCTTTAAAGCTGGAAATTATCTGAAAGTTTTTCCAACTTGTATAGATCCTTGAAGAATCACAAGTATAGAGTTACTAATATGTTTTGTAGTATGAACCTTTCAAGGAAACACATTTTACTTTGTTGCTGTGCATTGAGTAACCCAAGGAAACAATTCCACTAGGAAGTTAGTCCTGGATATGTTTTTTAATAACATAACTTTATAAAGTTTCTGAATAAACTTTAATTATTTATTATTTAATATAATATTTATTATAATAACACGGCTACACATATTGTCCTTGATTCTTCGTGCTCACTCAAATTTTTCTTTTGGATGTAAGCAAATTCACTTTGCAGTATAAAGTGAAGAAGATGAACATATAAGTACATTTAAATTAAAATATTGTGATCACAAGTCTTTGTTCGGTGGAGATGTGAATAAGAGAAATTATTCAATAAATAAATAATGAATGCATTCTTCTTTTAATTATCTGTCAATTTAGCTAATGTGGTATTGTTTGAAAATACAGCCAGCGGGATAAAATTGAGCCTCTAGGGGTTTCACATTCAGGTTATCGGGATATTTCAGAACTGGTTAATTGACACATTATGCACTCTGAAGTGGAGCTAGCTAAGAATGCAGAGTATTATTTAAAGTCTTTGCAAGACACCGTATGTCCTCCGCTGGTTTTGAGCTTTTTTATTTCTGTGCCTAAGGATTTTGAATGCTGTGCTGTATCTGCAGTGTGTCACTTTTACAGTATAATTTTCTAAGGATGATGCATCCCAAAAAACTCACATTGTAAGTAAATTAAACAATTTTGTATGTCCGTGGAATCAGAAGTGGGTGTAATCTTCTGTCTATAATTCTACATTTTTTCAAGATGTCAACGTCAAACTGATAACTTGAGATAGCTTAATCCAGACTTAGAAGTCGTCCATTTTGTTTTGTAGTTCTGGCAAATTTGTCTCCATTAAACAGGAAGTTGATTTAGCTTCCACAGACATGTTTCTCTCAATTTTTTGATCCCACATAAACAGATCCTATCTAAATGAGTCTGAATGCCATCTTTAAGACACAGAAATACCTCAACAGACATAAACTGTGAGCATGCCATATGTGGTCTGGGTATAAAATGCATGAATAAAAGGATGTAAGATGCTTGCATCTGTGAAAGGTTCTCTGATTAGTAGTTTTATAAACCCCCTAAAAGTTCTGAAGAACTCGAGAAGGACACAAAGTTGATGATGGATAGCTGGCAGAGCCCCGGTGCAGGTGATAATTCTGGGATATGTAATCAGTGAAGGAGGCTGCAGCACCACTGCAGGAGAGATAAATACACATTAGCACTGATTGCTGAATTACCAGCAGCTGAGAGTGCAGCGCTGTAGAACAGCAGTACCTCCCCACACTCACTCACACTCGGTGCCACACGGCTACACATATTGTCCTTGATTCTTCGTGCTCACTCAAATTTTCTTTTGGATGTAAGCAAATTCACTTTGCAGTATAAAGTGAAGAAGATGAACATATAAGTACATTCAGATTAAAATATTGTGATCACAAGTCTTTGTTCGGTGGAGATGTGAATAAGAGAAAATAATAATGCTTTCAAATTGGGTGATACATTTGAGTTGTTTAGTTAAATTCAGAAATACTTTATTAAACTCAATGGGAGATTAAATGTAACTCAATTTATAAAATTTTCTTCAAAGAGCTGATTGCTGTGGACAGGAAGGATTTCCTGTAGCAGTTTGTTTTACAGTGGTTCTGAAGAAGCCTCTAACTGAAGACTCTAGCATTTCTATTGTGTGCAAAAGTTTCAGTACTTTGCAAATGTCAAAAAACACCACAATATCGCAATTGCAGTGTGTCCATTAAATAAGAAACACAATTAAAATCACGTGATTAAGTTTGTTCATGCAATAAGTCATTAAAAAACATGCCGTGATCCTTACAGCTTCTTGTCATCTTGGTGATTTGTGCTAGAGGCAACATCCGGTTGTTCATCATGTGACTCGTGTGATACGAAAAAAGTGTCTCCATTGCAGTTTTACGAAATAAACAAATTTTTATATGGCCAAAAAAACCCACCCCATCCTAGGAGCAAAACCTTTTCTTAATCAAAAAGCAAGAGTTTTTTTTTGTGTGTGTGTGTGTTTTTTCAAAATTTGTGTGTTTCCAGCAAACCAATAATGCAATTATGTGGTAAATGGAAATGCAGCAACAGTTGCTGTATAGCATCAGTGTTTGTCCAAAAGAATCTTGTTTTACACCATAAATATAGATTTATTTTCCAATCAGAGAAAAATGACTGTCATCAGAGGAGACATGCATAAAACAGAACCAGTGTTGTCTTCTCTTTGGCAGAGCAGCTGACAAATTGTTGAAACGTCGGAAGTGTAGCATATAGAGAGGCACGACTGAAATGACCAGATGTTGCCTCAGACGTATTGAAGTGTCTGTAGCTCAGCAAGAACTGTACTGGTGACAGCACAATGGTTGTCAGCAACAGCTGATGGTGGGATGCAAGCAGTTGTTAATGTTAATAAAAGTTTTGATTTAGTTTAAAAAATACGCACTCATGTCTTAACAAAATTCTGCTTTTTAATCGTACTTTTTTACAAATTTGTTTAACAAGTCAATAAGTGTGATAACAGAGTGCAATGTGTCCTTACAAAACTGAACGTTTTGACTGCATAGATAACAGTTATCAGATCTGCATGTGTGGACACTTTGCAGCCCTTTTTTTTCTCTCTATTTGTTTTGCCTTGAGAAGTCAAACTCCATTCTCCCTGCTTTTTATTTCTGAGCAAAATCAATGGAAGTAGATGCAGAGAGCAGCAGAGGGAACGGACCGAGAGCAGCACTTCATCCCCGCTGCTAGAGCTCCATTTAGTATTCAGTGTTGGACCATGTTAACCTTGGATTCATCTGGTTATTAGTTTCTGGTATTACAAAACCTGTTGTCCCTGAGGGTCAGTGCTGGTGTTACTACTGTGGTCATAAACTGGGCTTTTCATAGTTGTCGGCATCGAATGGGGGGAAACGTTTGACGTATAGACTGACGGTGAAGCCTCAACTGATGTTGGTTCGCTTTGTGCGTTGATGTTGGTGTTCTCAATCTATTTGTGTTCAACATGAATAATTTATAATATAATATAGATTCAAATCTGGTGAGCTAAAGCTTCATTTTGTCATTCATCAGCTTGTACATGTATATAAAACTAGAATAACTGTGAAGGAGAAAAGGTGTTTGTGTTTCTTTTACCTTTATGGATTAAAAAACATGCAGAAAACACACTTGGATTTTGCTCTATGAGAAAAATGAGACTTCTCTATTGATGTTATAAATTCATAGAGTTGTCAACCAGAAGTTAAACGTTTTCCATGTTCAGCTCTGATCTGTGATACTGGAACATCACTTTTTACTGGTTCTTAAATACCTAGAAACCAAAAAAAAACTCCTATCACTTTCAGTCAACATCAATCTGATAGGACGGGCATTTATTGCATTGTTTATCGTTTTTGCAAAAATGATCTTATAGTGATAGTAATTTTGATTTATCTTTGACTGCCAGGATTGTTATTTGTACTATTTTGCTTATTAATTTTTTCATTTTTTGTTTTTTGTGAGCATAAATACATATCAATAGGTTCAGAAGTAGCATCTAATGTAACTGCAGTTTAATTTAAAAAAATTACATTCCTTACCTGAACAAGCCTGCTTCACAATATTGAATTGTATTGTAATGACTATAAATGCTACAACAGATTGTGGCAACATCGTCCACATTATCCAGACAATCTGTACTGTGTTTTTTTATTTTATTTTATTAAAAATCTTAAAGGTTAGAGACTCATGTGGTGATACATAAATAGAGATGATCTTTTAAATCTAAAACTAAACACTGTCAAATAATCTGCGGCTAATTTTTTTTTCTTTTCAGATGTGCTTTAGCCCATAGAATAATCAATCAAAATTAAAACCAGTAAATTACGTGACTGTATTTGTAATCTCACCCATCACTATCAATATGTGTGATTACCACTAACGCACTAAAAAACAGAGACAGGAAAATACTGCTTCTCCACTTGATTTGAAGTTACTCTACGTATTGAATTGCCTGAATTGTATCCATTGCTCTTTGCTAAGTGCATCAGTTTCCACTATTTTTCAAAGAGTTAATTTAAAGAAGAGCTCTGCCTGTGCCCTGTAGATACAGTACAGTGACAAGCTAATGGGGAGTTTTCATTAGTTTCTCAAGGAAGCACTAATTTCTCCTGGTGCAGCTCAACCAGTCTTGCTTGGAAATCTTTAGAGCACACATTTGCAGAATTTGGAGCGACACAACTTAGAAATCAACGCTATTTTTCTACCTTGGTGTGCATTTGTTTAACCCTTGGCAACTTTCCGTTGGATATTACCCTTTTACAGGGCTGACAACCTCAAATAAATTGTTAGTCAAGTGAAAACAAGAAATGAATCCTGAAGGAAAATTGGAGCGGGACCCTGGAGATTGCAGAGAGCGCTTGTGGAGTAGTTGAGAGATGGCTGAGATTATTGCGAACCCAGATGAGCAGAGGGCATGAAGGGGGGGTGCAAGCGAGAATTTTAGCTCTGACAAATCAGGTAGAAAGATCAGAAGAGAGCAGTCATGAGGAAAATCAAGTATCTGGTACTGTCTGAGAGGAAAAGTGACAGAATAAAGTGACAAATGTGAGAATAGCATTGTTTTGAATGTGTAATGTGATGTATGAGAGTGTTAAATTGTACATACACCTAAATTGACTGTATAATGGAGACTAAAAAAATAAAGACAATCTTTTTTGCCATTGAACAGAAATGCAGCAGAGATTTTATGCTTTAGCTGCCAGTTAAATACAATCCATACCCCCAAATAAACACATATGTTAATATAAACTACTTAATTCCATATGAAGCTCTGGTTATAGTGGTATAGGAGGACATTATATTGTAGAACAGCTCTCTGCAACCCAAATAAGACAAGCATGAACTAATATTACTTAATCCTTGAAGATGATTCACTCACCCCAGTCCTGACTCAGCAGAACTCTGTGAATTCCACACCACTGATCCCAGTTTACACAACTATTCAAAACGGGAGCGCATCAAAAACAAGACACATGCCGTTCCCTATAGAAAGTGCTCATGTTATGCCCTTTTTATTGCTTTTACAAATCAATCATGATCAACATGATTTTGTTTTCTTCCCACAAAAAAAGATTTGTGACTGGATTTAAGTATGGCAGCTCCGAATCAACCTGACAAAGCTCGAACAGTTACGCAAGAAAAAATAGAAACATAATCGCAGCCAAGTTACATCTACCACTAATGACTTGAAGGGGGTAAATATTTATGCAATCATTTATTCTATGTGTTATATTTCTATAAATTTCTCATTTTGTCAAAACTTTGACAGTTTTTTTTTTAAAGGCCAATTTTTTTTGGCTTTTTGGTTGATTTGTTGTTCTTAATCATGACATTTTGATATGTAAAATTAATAAAGAGGATAAATCTTCCAAGGAGGTGAATCCTTTTAATTGGAGCTGCACTTAAAAGATGCGACACAGAAATCCTCTTCATTTCAAGTGCTTTTCAGAATGCTAGCAAACATGGCAAGACTGAAAAGTTTATTCAGCTTCATTCCTAGACCTTTTGTAAGACGCGAGTGACCTCCAGCTCCGGTCACGTCTTTCTGGATCATTGTACAGTTTGAACTTGGCTGAATCAAAGTTTTCCCCGTGTGAACCGCGTCCGGATTGTTAATGTATCCTGTGAAGAAAACGTCTCTTCAGGGCTGGATGGACCAATTTTACCCATGAACACTCCTGTTGCAGATATGACACAGCCCATTGGTCAGCTCTGATGGAGGCAACGTGCGTGTGCGTGCGTGTATCGGCGTATGTTTCTCCCTCAGTTTATGCGTTCAGTAAGGTCAGTCAGCGCAAGGCGTGCGTGTTTTCATTAGCTCGCATTCATTTAGAAAATGAAGGAAGACAATGCAGGGAGCTGAGTGAACAACAGGTGCTGCTCTCAGTTAAAACCAATTTGTTGCTATCAGTGAGCGCAGCACTGCCTAGAGCAGCGGTTTCGTCGAAACCTCATAGATTCTTAAAAAAATAAATAAATTTAAAAAAAAGCCTCTGCCAGATTGTGGAACGCCACCTTAAACAGCGAGCTTGTTTAATTGTTGTGCTGGGTGGCGGCTGGAAGCCGTCGTCCAATCCCCAGCAGGGAACAAAGCCAACATTGTTATCGCCGGCGCACAGGCCCTTTCGCCAATATACCTGCTTTCGCTCAGTTTCTGCAAGAGAAAGAGGTGGAGAGGGTTGAGGCTGGATGACAATGACAAATCAAACCAGTTAGCTTTTTCTCCATACTTCTTTTTTTTTTTTCGTCAGGTGAGCCGTGTTGCCTTCAGCTCAGTCGAAAGCAGCGGTATTAAGCTGCTGCTGCTATGATTAAGCACTATATTTCTCTTATCAAGAAGAGAATAGCAAGGGAAGCTTTCCCTCCATCTCTTACGGTTCATCATTCATTTTTTTTCCCCTCCCTTTGCTACTTCTCTGGTTTCTCATTTATGTGCCAATATGGCTCCACTCGACCGACTCAGTCTGCTCCGTGATAACGCCGGTGGCAGAAGGTAGGCTGCTGTAGCTGTGGGGCTCGCACTGATTAGAAAATGGAAGTAAAAGGTTTTTTGTTTTTTTTCTTTATTGGTTTTATTTGTGTGATATTGAAATAGAGTTGTAGAAGCTACATGTTCACAGTTTTCACCACATTTTTACACACTTTCGGTCACGTCCAGTCTTTGTCCTGGATTTATTTTCAAAAAATGTGGAGCTTTGTCTCTGGTATGTTTTTTTTTTTTTGAAAGAAAGAGTTTGTCTTAAAAATGGCAACCGATACTTGTTCAGCCCATTTGATAAAAAAAAATTATAATGAATACTAATATGCCAGACATCAAACTGTGAACACTTTTTAATTTAACAACATTCATTACAGCATGTTGCAATGGATGTTAAGTTACTTATGTCACTTTTTTACATATTTATTAAAAATGTCACCATGTTGTGAGAGTACTAAATAAGACAGACAATATGCCAAAAGATCAGTTCCTCTACCTTTTCCCAGAGCTACTGTCGGCGTCTAATAAATGCACCGTTCCTGGGCAAAAACAACCAATTAGAGTCTCAGAACTGTCAATCGACCTCGTGTAGAGAAACCGCTTACCATTACAGGAAAGCCATTTATCCAACATCAATGGTGGCCTTGCTAGCTAGCATTAGCATGGACAGGGAGAGGCTGCAGCACAGCAGAGAGAAAGAGGGTGTATACACAAGGGTAATTGACAGTGCTATGACCCTCCTCCTGGCTCTGATTGGTTGTTTCTGACTGAGCCGAACAGATTATCTGTTATATATTATATTGTCAGGACATAGCGACAGTTCTAAAAAGTATGTTAAAAATAACTTTTCTCATAAAACCTGATTACTCAAGCTATCTAATGTTATGTGAGTTTAGTATATCTCATCCTACGGCACTATTAACCATCTCACCTCAGCTGCTTGCATGGATCAGAGGGGCCTTATGGTTTGGAGGGACAGTGTGTCTCCATAAAACGACCGGGGACTGGCTTAGAACCCTGGTGGAGAGAAAACAGAGCACAAGCTCCCCATCCCCTTCGCCTTCTGTAAAAGAGATAAAAAGTCACTTTGTGGGCCACTTCTTAGCCTTAATAGTGCTAAAAGACACACTGGAGTTGTAAATGTTTTCATTAATGCTGCAGTGTGAGGGCTGTAGGGAAATCTGGTCACACAAATAGAAAATAGCCTTTAAATCCCAATACAGGACTGACTGTATTGCCCTAGTGCATATGGTTAATTTGTCCCTTAATTACTCTGTTAAGCAAACCAGCAGACTGACTGGGAAAAGCTGGTGGAGTACAGAATTTAAATCTAAACCAAAAAGAAACAAAACAATTTTGTTCATTTTCATTGGATTTTTGTTTTCTTATTTTATGAATAAATAAATTAAGGTAATAAAAATAGGTTATTTGTTAGAAGGGAAAATATTTTTGCCTTTTTTATGTACATTTTAGATAAAGTTTGAAAAGTTATGTTCTCAATACCACAACAAATTTCTGTCATTTCTTTCCTGTGAGTTGCCGGAGAAAGTTGCCTAAAAGACAGGATTTTCTTTTTTCTGCTGTTTTTTTTCTTACTGTAGAGCTATTCTCCCCTCCCCTACCCGTTGCTGTACACTGACAGCTAGCAGAAGGACGGCTAATAAAGGTTTTATTTTGTTTTGCTTTTTATTCATGTTGACAATAACCACCAATTCAAGCAATTGAAAATACTCTACCAGCCTCAACATTAATATAAATGATGATCACAGCAGGCTGTGTTTCTATTTTGCTCTCATGATATCTCCGTAAAGGTATCACGTTGCTTCTTCTTCTTCTTCATTTTTAGTTTTTTTATTTTTATTTTTCTCATTATCATTTCTTCAGCCTGGTGGAGCAGTGAAATGGCCCATTGTAAAAGAGCAGCCTGTGTGTGCCTGAGACATTAGCTGCTGATTTAGTGGGACATTAGCTTGATGGATGGCGGCGCAGAAAACTCCCAACAACAGATGATTTGCATGCCGAGAAACTTCTAGCCCGAGACCAAACAACATTCAGCCCCTCCGTTGTTTATGCTCATTATTTTACTTTTTAATCCAGAATATAGTGTTAAAACTCTCCAAAGCATTGCAGAAATAAATCACCTCTCACCTTACATGAAAAATGGAGATCTTTGTTTTTAAAGAAAACTCTAAGAACTGGGTGAAATCTTTGGCAAAGCACTTTATCTAGACTAACACCGTGAAGCCTAAAATAATTTACTCTGTGCAGATATATTGATTATGTGTTCTTGCTAATAGCTCGCTCATGGTGGCAGCATGTAGAGTAACTCTGTACAGCCAGTTCTGATTCATTCTTTTTCTAAACGTTCGTTCAACATTTTGAGGTTGAGACGTCTCACATTCGGACAATTATTTGCTCTTGTTTTAGATGCTATGCACCTGGCAGAATTTTTGCTCTACTTTTTTTTTTTTTTTTTTACTTTTGACCACTTCCCATGATGTGTAACCATGGCAACAGGGTATTGTGTTTTTATTTTTTACCTTGATGTAGCTGATTAGAATCTCAAAAGCTCAAATAATACTCTGTGATCTCCTACTCCAATGTCTCCCTGCTTTCCAAACATACGGATAGAAATTCAAAGAAGCAAAAGCAAATGAGGTGGATTAGCACTGCTTGCTAACAGTGTGTGTCAGCCAGGACATGTTTCTGCTAAATTCAGTTGTTAGCAAATCATGAGAGTCATGATGCTGTCATACAGCAACAGTGTCTTCGGTCAGAGGCCTCTACGGTTTTGTTGTAAGACTGACTGCTACTGGAGAGCCTTCCTGCCCACAGCATCTCCTTCTGCAACGACTCTTTGGAGACATTTTGATGGTATGAGCTGCAGCAAATTTTTTATCAAATAAAACAATTTTAATTGAACATAATTTTACAAATATTAAATAAAAAACCATTACAGATTTAATTTAGTTTTATTTTTAAAACTTTTCCTGTGTAGTTTGAACGTTTTTAACTGTAATACTCAGCAGCACAGATCTTTATGTTTGTGTGTTCCAGGTACTTCATTAGTACTTTACCAGGAGGTGGACTTTTTGAGAGGTTTATTATTAATCCGTCTAATTCATCCCATTAATCACTTTATCTCTGCCAACGCGACAGCCACCCCCACTTCACCACTTCACCCACACACCGCTCCTGTCCTTCATTTCCATCTAGTACACACTACGTCCACTGTTTACTCTCACACACACTCGTACACCCCTTCTGTCTCCACTTGACGTGCTCACGCTCACTCGCACACATCTTCATCATAATGTCTGTCCTCCTCTGTCTCTTTCACAGTCACTCTTGATTCTTTTTTTCTTTCTCTCTCTTTCGTCCTGAATCAAAGTGCGATCCATAGTGGATGGGCCTTTCATTAGCAGCGGAATAATGTTAGGAGGGAAAATGGAGCCGTCTCTCTGAACACATTGGTTATCATTGAGAGGACCTCTGCCTGATGCGTCTCTGTGTCACTGTGAGATGCTTTAGGATTATGATGTGTTTATGCTTTAAACCTCTGTCCTGTCCTCAGTCAACGTTTGTTTTAAAAGTCTTATACCTGCTCTGTCTTCTTCTGTTGCTGGATTGTCCTAATAAAGCCCCAGCTGAATGTTTTAGACCCATTTTTTTTCTTCCCAAAGAAATGACTCTGGTCATTATCTGCTGTGGAGCATTCCTCTCTCTCAGGTCTCACTAGAACAATTTGTTGATGCTGGGATCTTTGCTGGCTTAAGGTGGAACTGTGGGGATTCAAATGAATACCAACAGGCCGTTTAGCTCAGATCCAGCGTACATATTGCTGCCTTGCTGAGAGTGCTTGTACATTGTAAGCTTTTATTCATATTTTGTCACATTAAAAACATAACAATAAATGTATTTTATTAAGGATATAAATTTTCCCCATGTCCTGGGAGGCTGAATACAAATTTATGCATCACATTCTTGATTTTATTCATAACAATGTAGAAGTTCATTTTTCTTTTTTGCCTTGCAGCAAGAAACTCTTATTTATGAAGAGGAAAGGTTGTGCCATCCTCAGCTGTTGGCAGTAACCACAATCAGCTGTTGCATCAATTTTGTTCATCCTCCTTTGATAAATGTTTCCAGTTTCGCCCGCTTGGAGGAAATTTGAGCATGAATATTATATTTAAGGTCATGTCAGAGCATCTTAATCAGATCCAAGTTTGAATTTTGACTGAGTCACTAAAACTTTTTATTTATTTTTATTTTTTTATTGTCTTTGCCAGTGAAAACTGTACTTTCTAAGCCTTTCAATCAATAATTTACTGTGAGTTTTATCTTAAGGTTTGATTTTTTTTGTGTTCTTTTTCACACTGTAATAAGTTGGTTTTATTGGCTTTTAAATTTATGAATGAAAAAAAAAATTCTATGAACACAGGTTATCTTTGCCCCCCCAAAATATCAAATTTGCTAAAACGAAATACAGAAATATTCAGTCAGGGGTGCAAAATTGCTTTCTCACAAAATTGCAACCATCCAGCAAATAGATTCCTGATCAGTGTAAAAAGAGGCCTGGGATCACTTAAACCTGCAGCTACTCTTTGAACACGACAACACATTTAACAGGTACACCAAAAGCGAAATGAGGCAGAAAGCAGACATAATCACGTCAGGGATGTTATTGTTTTGGAAATAGATTAACCCCGTTTCCAGAAATGGTCAATTTTGTAAATCTAAACGAGTCTACTTTTTGCCGTCTAACACCTGCTAAACTTCGACATAATTACAGGGTTTGCCATCTGCCTGCATTACCTGATACTTGTTCACCATCTGTTTCGTCACTACTAGACACAATCAGACACAAGAGATATTTACCGGAGGGCAAGACAGATTTATGTTTGTATTTACAGTTGCCAGGTTTACACTTCAGATGCTTTTAGGAAGATTCATTGTTAAATCAATGTGGATGTAAAGTTTATGGCTCTTTTTTTTCTACATTAGTAATATAAACCGTAAAGGTTTTTCAGGTTAAGGTCAACATGAGGGGCTGAAAAAGAGGAAGTTTCCTCGGCTCATTTCTTCATTTCCTATTTGACGTTGATGCATAAGTAGAGAAAAAGAAACAAAGTTATTGAGGCAAAAACTGAACTGTTAACAGTGGTTGTGTAACGAGTGTTTTGTTTTGTGCTCTCAGCGTGGAGCCAGCAAACCGGCACAGTCTGAACATCTGAAAAGCTCCAACATGAAACGAGAAGAGTACGCATGTCCTGAAGGAAACGATTAAATGCTAAATCCAACTTTTAGCGTTTTGGTTCAAGTTGCTTCTGTTGTGAAACCCGCAAGAACTGAAAGAAGCTGGAGTTTGAATGAAAAGTCAGCTTTGACCTTCTGTAGTCAAAAAACGAAAAAAATGATTTGCACATTTATTTATTCTAATTGTAACTTAATAGAGTTTAATGCAGTGTATTCAATTAGATTCATAAGAAGAAAGACAGCTGCTGTGGTGCTGCTCAAGGAGCCTGATCATCTTTTACATTTTAAGTGGTAGAGAAAGAAATTAATACTGGTTTACCAAAACTAGATTGAACACAGTTCTTAGAATAAAGGACCAAATCTCTATTTTTATCACTTTTTTCAGTCCAAAAGAAACGAAACAGGAATGAAATAGATTAAAACAGTTTAATACTGAATAGCCTGTTGACATTTCGTCTGCAGTTTCTTTTGCAGGTTTGTCCTTTTTGCAAGGACTATAGTTAGACGTGTTGTATCCAAGTATTTCTCTTTTATCACAGCCCTTTTGCTACTCGTATTTATTTATTTTTTTTGTTCTGCATGCTTTTGTGCAAAATGTGAGGGTCATAGACATAGAGCTTTTTATTTAAATTGCAGTACTGTATTGACTCCCTCACAATCTAGAAGGGCGTTAGAATTGAATCTGCATCTGAAGACGTTTTTTTCCCTCTCAAAGCAGATAACTGTGTAGAATGAAACGAAATGTTTACAGATTTCGTCTTATGGATTAAGAACTTCAATCTGTCCTATATCTCTGTTATTTCTCCTTGTACATATGCATACATTGTTTTTTGCATCACAGTTTTTTATGTTTTCTTTCCCATTCAAAATCAACTACAACTTCACATTAATCATCTTTTGATGATTGGTTGATCTTCAGTTTTCAGAACCAGAATCATTGTCATTTATTGACTTTGTACAAAGTGGTCTGTATTGAAAATGAGTTTCAGTGCAGCCCATTCAAAGAACAACAACAACAACAAAAAATGACAAACAACATAAGACATGAGTAGACGGGTGCCTGAGGCTGCAGCCATCATTGGAGTTTTACTAAGAACCATTTTGCTCCTTTCTTTCTCTCTTCTGTTTTTATCCAGTAAAAACAACCATCCTGAACTACCAGAGCCCCACTACTGGGCTCTTCCCTGTGAAGACGTTCTCCGACATAAAGGAGGCAAAGGTCCGGGACTCTCTGTACTGCGCTGCTTGTGCCTGGGCCCTGGCTATGGCATACCGGTTAGTCAACCTCTAATACAGCTTATGTTTCATCATTTGAATCTTTATTTAAATAATGAGGCTGTTTTATGATTTGAAAGCCTCCTGTGTTTGTCACTGTTTATGGCTGATGATATATTTGAAATCTTGTGCTTATTTTGGGACTGTTTTCATGACTAATTTAGCTAATTAATGAGGTGCTTCGTAATTATGGTAATACTGCATGATTACTTGGCAGAGAGCTGGACCGCATGTAATTGTGGAATATCTGTCACCACACACACACACACACACACGCACACCCCCGCAGGTGATTGTTTGTCTCATTTTCCTGGCTGCTGTTTTTTGAGCAATGCCTCTCTTGACTGCAATAGTTTATGGTTTTACTTTGTGTTTAATTGAGCCAAAACCTTCATGAAATACTGAAACTGAGTGTAATCTCCTCAATATGTCCGTCCCTGGGTAACAACTTAAAGAAAAACATATAATGCTTTGCAAAAATAATCATACCCTTTGAACTTTAAACACTAAACATGTTCGACAATTTAGCTTATTTAGATTCTTTGTTATTCAAAAATACTTTATTGATCACAAAGGGAAATTATACGTTGTTGTAACTCTTATATACATTCAAAATAATTCAGAGTTATTGTTGATAATGACGGCTGGAAGAAATCTCTGCCAACGCCTTCATTTTTTAACTTCTCTGTCAGATTCACGTCATGCCACACCAAAACGTTAATAAAACCTCTGAGTCATGTTGGAAAAATTCAAAGATTACTTTAAGACTAACTCTGCCAGGAGTATGAATAATTTAGGACTTAGCTGTGAGTCCAGCTGTTCTCTTGAGGCCCTGGAGGTTTGTTTGAGAATATTACAGAACAAACATAAAAAAAATAAAAATAAATAAAAATTGTGGCGCAGCTTAAAATTCATGTCTGGTTATAAAACGAAAGTCGAAATTCATGGTTGAAGCATAAAATGATTCAGGCCTGTTTACAAAACACAATATGTAAAAGAAAATTAGAAATAAACGGCTTCAGATTTTAATACAAGGATGCTACGTTAGCGTCTCACTCAAGTGCTAAAACATCCTCTATCTATCAGCTTCCTTTATTTGATTAATTCCTCACTGATTAGTGTCTTGAGAAAAGGGCATTTCCCTGAAGTGTGAATGAAAAAAAAAAAGAGAAAACTATGGAGAAAGGAAGATATGATGATGGTGGGACTAAAGTGGTTTGAAGTTGAGGAACAGGCTGGAAAACAGGAGGAGTGTCAGGGAGGGGTAAGGTCAGCAGAAAGAGTGTGTGAGGAGATAAGAGGCGTAGCCAGGGAAAACAAGGGATGGGAAAGAAAAGCGAGCGAGGAAATTAGATTGTGGTGGAAGACGGAGTGAAAGAGAGGAGTAAAAATAGAGTGTACTCCAGTGATGTGACCAGCGGCACATCCCAGTCATCAGTCATGGCTGCCTCCTATTAGAATTGTCACTGGGATTTAATTAAGATGATTCTCATCTGACAGGCTTGGCTTGTGCCATTACTTACTTCAGAGTCAGCTGCCACATGTGTGTCTGAGTGAGTGTGAGACACTCAGGGATGTGATGAGTGGATACCCCTGCTCTAAGTGTACATGATTTCAGCTCTCCCTTTGACCTCTATGCTAATGTTTTATATATGTACTGCTGGCATAGCTGCTGTAGTTATGTTACCGTCGAAACTCTCTCTTAATTTTCTAAGTAATCATAAAATAGCAAATGGTGAGTAAAGGTTCAGCGTGTTTGTCCAAACACGCCTTATGTATTTCCTCTTAAGCCTGATGCAATAAGCAATAAATTGATTAATCGCATAATAAATCGATAATTTCCTTTTACATGGTCGTTTTTCCTCATGTCTGTATCTTTTACTACCAAAGTCTGGATGATAAAAGTCTTCAGTTTGGTGCTTTTGTCTCAACTTGACTTCTTTATGGAAGAATAGTTTTGTTTACATAGACTTCATGTTCCATTTTTGTTTATCTATTTAGGATATTTGACGTGTATTTTTGTTCTAGAAAAATACATACAAAAGTTTAATGTTCGTTAGAAAAGAAAGTTTTTTATCTGTGAGAACATGTTCTTGCATTGTTATGCCATTACTGTTAAATTACTTGAAAATGGTGTCAGAACAACAACATTATCGTTTATCGCAATAACATCTGACAATTTATTGTGACAGGCCTGCTCCCTCTTTTCCTATAGCATGAAAATGTTTTTAAATACTAAGAGATGAGCAGAAATCTTATCCAGAGTAGCTTGTTTCTATTTATTCCATCACTAAATACTGATGTAGAATTATGCTACTCATGCTGACATCATGTTGGAGTAGCTCTGTCATGCTTGTTCTTCGTAGACTTTTGTTTTTGGATAAAACAAATTTTTTTTTTTTTTTTTTGGACAATCATTCCCTGTGGTTTTGGATGCTGTGCAGCTGGAATAATATTTTTAGTCTCACTACTTTTACTTTTAGACATTTGCTATGATGTGTTTTGGCAGTCAGGAGTTTGTTTTGATACAACCGGGAGCAGCTGCTTAGTATTTCAAAAGTTGAAATAATACCTGAACTTTGACCTCGAATCCCAGGTGTTACGTTGGTCTGCGTTTTTTTTTTTTTTTTTTTTTTTCATCAGTATGCACACACGGTCCCGGCCTGTAGCCACGGTTCCCCCACCGAGGGACCACAGCGATCTGCCAAGTTTAGTGGTGAAACAGCAATTGGTGAGAAGCATTAGTGATTTTTAATAAAAAAAAATAAATAAATAAATATAAACAGCGCATGGAACTAGCTGTGTTAATACAGAGAATCCAACGCTGAACTGCATCAAATCAAGAGCTTATAAGATGAGTGGCAAGTCTGGTGAAACACATGGGGATGATGAAGAGAAACTAAACACAAATGCACAAAGAAAAAAAAAGCAAGAATAAACTAAGAAATGAATACCAAGGAATAAAATATATGGTAAGACCTTTTGAGCAATAATTAGTACCCATGATCTTAACTCGGGTAAGAACACAGTAGAACATTAAAGGGAAAAATCTAAAAGAAAAAGACCCATTAAGGATTTTTTTTCCCAGACAACAAAAGCTAAGATAATATTGTTACAGTAGTGGTTTTGTTCAGACTATGCCTATGCTAAAAATAATGTTTTTGTACTGTAATAGTAAGAAGCTGATTGAAATCCTAAGTGTGGAAGGAGCAAATAGTTTTCTATGTCTTTAAGAGTTTTTAAATTTATATCTGTTTTTTCGATGTTATTTTTCATGTTAATATCAACGCCATGAGGCTTGACGTTAAAAAGTGGCTCCATTACACTTTAAATTTTACTAATGTGAATTTGATTGAGAACTGTCTTTGTTCTTTAGTAGTTTTCTTGGACAGTAATGATAAACTATAATCCAATAGATGGATCGACAGCAAATTTTTAGCCATTTTTCAGCTTTGTATTTGCATTCCATTTTTTTCTTTCCATTTGAAGTGCTGGTTTGCCTTACGACCCTATTGCCAACAAAACCATCATGGGAAAATGTACATCTGGTCAGATTCAAACACAGGCCAGTCATCTGTAACATCCAAGTACCTAAAATATCATCTGGATGCAAAATGTCTCATTTATTCATAGGAATGACAACACATTTATAATTACACAAACAAGCCTCTCTTCGGTCTGTTTTTGTGAGTGTACAATCATTCCTGTTCTGTTAGAGAGACCAGCAGTTCCGTTGTTTCATTCATGTCCTGTGTGAACAGCGCCGTTAAAGTTCTTTTCTCTTCCCTCACCGTGCAGGCGCATCGATGATGACCTGGGCCGCACGCATGAGTTGGAGCATTCTGCCATCAAGTGCATGAGAGGGATCCTCTACTGCTACATGAGGCAGGCAGATAAGGTGAGTCTGTTCCAGCGTCTGCTCTTAAATTGCATGTTTTCCTCAGGAAAGCCTGCAGTCACGCACAGTTTCCCATCAGAAGTGCGTTTCCACGCAGAGCGCCTCTTTAAAGCAGCGGAGGCATCTCGTTCCCTTTGTTCATATTCCTGCAAATGACAACAGGAAGAGGATGGATGCTTCAGTCCTCAGGGCTCAATAACACACTATCCTTTAATTACCTCGGACTTTTGCTCCGAACGGGAAAATTTCATGCCACGTCTGCAGTAAACCTAATGAGCGCGCTTTGCCTTATGCAGCCCAAGTAGGGCCAAGTGGATCTTCTGGCTGGATGTTGTTGTTGGTCTTCATGAGCAGCGTCTTTTCAGAGTGTGTGTTCCCATGCTGCGTGCGCGCGTGTTTGTGTGTACTCTGAGAAAGCCGCTCTGCTTCATCTCGTCTCGACCTTCACGACCTAATTCAGAGAAGAGCTTTCCTGTGTCTTAATTACAAAGCCGCGTTTACACAGTTAATTACACAAAGCGCTGTTCGTCATGGCCCCGTCTCCAGCACTTAAGAACCACATGGAGGTTTTATTGAAGATGTGACTCAGGCCGATGTCTGCATAATGGACAGTCTTTAGGACGTTTCATGTCTTTTTCTTTACAATCACATGAAACATTAAATTTTAGTATTATTCACAAGAAATAACTGTTGTACACTTAGATTACCAAAATAAAATGGATGAACTGGTTACACTCTAGACAGGTTGCCAGGGCAGCACAAATAATACACTAGTCATGTATTTAGGGATACACAATATACCGGCACCAACATCGGCACTGGCCGATATTAGTCATTATTAAACATATCTGAATCGATCCGATAAGTAAAACTGGGTTAGCAGTGGGGTCACTTTTTTCAAAATGTCAAAGTAAGGTTGCAAAATATTTACATATTAGTGGTAAATATCTGCTATCAGCTGTCAATATTGGCTCAAATGTTTATGTCGGTTCATCCCTACATTACAACCACGCACACACACTCACACCTATTGGCAAATCTGGCAAACCAAGTTACCCAACAGTCTTGTTTTTAGAGTATGGCAAGAACCTGGAGTACCCGGAGAGAACCCAGGGGGAACATGCAGACTCCATGCAGAAAGACCCCAGACCCAGGATTCGATTCCTGAACCTTCTGGCTGCCAGACAACTGGGCTACAAGCTGTGCTACTGCAGCTTTAAGTCACATTAACATCACTTGTTTCAGATCATTCCCATTACAGTGGAGTATTAGAAAGAATCCCTGGGGGCTACACTCAACTTTTGATTGTGCTTTGTAGCAATTACAACAAACTTTTCAAGAGTGGAGCCAGTTGACATTTTGGCTTCATTGGAGTGAGATTCAGGTGGTTCACTAAAGAAAGAAAAAAGCATCTTTTATGGAAATCTGTGCGGCAGAACTCATTGGACTCTCTATGCACACTTATGTTTATATCCGTATTACTGTGGGACGGCAAGAAGTGGAGCAGTTCCAGGAAAAGTAGGGCAGAGGGTCTCGACTGTGACCCAACTATGTAGCAACATGAAGGCAGAAAAGGGTGGGAAACGGTAGAGCACCAAACAAAAGGTTGGGTGTCTGCAAAAGAAAAGATAGATAGAAAGAGCAAAAGGATGATGAATGAAAAGAGTAGAGTGCATGATAGAAAGCTGAAAAGGAAGACTTGAGGAGAGAAGAAAATCAAGGAGAAAGGCAGGAAGGCTTCAGGACTGAGATGGCAGAGAGAGAGAGGGAGAAGGGAGGGAGAAAAGGGAAACAAATGAGGGAAAAATGGGACAAAAGGCCAATTATTTATAACTGCATGACAGGACTGGCAGCACAGCTATGATTTAGCATGGAGCTGAGTCGATGCATCAAACACACACAAAGCCACCAACAAACCACCGAACAAAACAACGCAGCCAAGTAACCGTGGAGGACTTATTGCAAACCGTGTCGCAGATTGGGTGACCTGAATGTGACCCTTATCTGCCACAGAGCAGGACGCAGTCCGCTTCACACAGCATCCGTTTACGGTCGTTCCTCATGGGACAAGAATGTTGACTCTGAAATAAAAGATTATGTTCAATATGTGTCACTGGCACAGTTAGAGCCGCTTCTGCTGCAACGCCGGGTGTGATTTAAGACTTAAAGCGCCGGCAACGAACGGTGACAGGTTCCAGGACCGCACTGTGCTTTGCAGAAGTATTCATTTTACATTTGATCACATCAAAATCACTAGCTGTAATGTATTCCAATGAGATTCCAACACAAAGTACTCAGTTTTCTGAACAGTGTGCATTGGTGTTCAGTCCCCCTGAGTCAGCACTTAGTGGAACCACCTTTTGCTGCAGATACAGGTGGATGTCTTCTGTTTTATTTTGTCTACAAGCTTTGTATGCCTACAGAGCGACATTTTGCTGTATTTTTTTCTTAGCCCAGTCTCTTTTTCTGGTTATGTCTCCAATCCTCCTCCCAGAACATGATTCTACTACCACCATGCGTTGCTTTGGGAACGGTGTGTTCAGGCTGATATCTGGTGATGGTTTCCCCACATATGTAACCTTTTTGATCCTCCACAGTTACCATGGTTCCTTCAAGGTTTACAGTTTAGGTTTTCAGTCGTTCCATACTCTTTGCATTTTCAGATGACTGAACAGAGCGGTGTGACATATTCAGAACTTTTCATTTAGTTTTATAACCTAAACCTGCTTTTATTGCTGTTCCTTTGTCTTCATTTTGCTCTTTGTTCTCTAAAGTTCTCTAATCACAGGAAAATATGGATTTTCACTGACATTAAATCAAAGAAATGTGAACTATGTTTATGGGGTAAAGTGTGTGACCCGTGTACGGAGGAGTCGGTACTCAACGCGGCAGGCACTGGTTCAAATCCCGACACGATGACCTTTGCTGCACATCTTTGTATCCTATCACAACCCACCTTCCTGTCAACTTACCAGTACAATCAAAAGCCACTAGAACCAGAAATCCATAAAAAAAAAAAAAAAACAACAATTTGATTTCTTCTAAAAGCAGTTGATTGCTGTTGATTTTAGTTAGGAGGTTAAAAATTAGGTGAATACAACACCTCTTGATGGGTATTGTAATAACATAAATTGAAAACTATCAATTTATTTCCACTTTTAAATATACACTATTTGTTGTTTGTCTGTGACATAAAATCCAGCACATTTTGGGGTTGTAATGTGAAGAAATGAGGAAAGTTTGAGAATGAGGAAAAGATGGAGAATGGTTTTGTAAGGCACCATATATTTATCTTCTCTATCTTCCTGTGGACGGTTTCTTCCTCACCTTTTCAAAGTTGTTACCATGTTGACATTGAAAGCAAAGAAAGAAATCTCTGCCTTCATCTTCCTCTGCACCATCTTCACCCTCACCTGCCCGTCTTATCTCACCCATCTCCGCCTGTGTTCATCTCTTTGTCAGGTGGAGGAGTTTAAAAATGACCCCAGCCCTTCCAAGTGTTTCCACTCCGTCTTCAACGTGGACACCGGCGACGAGGTTTACACCTATGGCGACTATCACCACCTACAGGTGAGTCGGCAAACAGCCAACTGTAGAAATGAGACGGCTTATCTTATTTTTACTACAATCTGAATATTCCGATTAATGGCGATACGGGGATGGGGGGAAGTTCACTTTCAGATCAGAAGTTAGGATGGGTAAACCTTGTTAAAGATGAAACGGTGTGAATAAATTAGCAAATAAATGACACATTATAAAGTATTAGTCCTCCGGCCTTTCTGTCTCTCTCTCTCTCTCTCCATGAGAGGCCAATGTGCTTTAAACCGGCGCTCAGACAGTTTATTCTTCTATCAATGATATTGAAAGAGGCCAATTTGGTGCGCTGCGTTTGGATGGAGCCTGTACTTCCAGTGAAGCGAGTCCAATACAGGCGAGAGAGCCAGAAATTGAAAATCAAAATAAGGCTGCAAAGTCACCATGCTGCGACAAAGACTCTGAAAAATCAACAAGAGCGTATAGAAGTGAAGGGTTTGCTCTTCGCATTAAGCCCTTTGCTGTTGTTCTTGTCTTTCACTTTATCATTGATGATGTCTCGGTGTCACTTCTTCTAGCTAACATAAAAGACACGTCTTTTTTTTTTTTGTTGCTTTTTCTTTGCAGTATGCAACGGTTTTTGGCTGAACTGTCAGATTTGAGAATAGCATGCAGTGTGGAAATGACAGTCATTTCTTTAATGGTACTTCACTCCAAACCTTTTCTGTCGTCGCTGTAGATCGATGCGGTTTCTCTGTTCCTGCTGTACCTGGTGGAGATGATCTGCTCCGGTCTCCAGATCATTTACAACACCGATGAGGTAAACAAGACACCAGAAAGCACAAAAAATAAATACATAAATAAAAAAACAAAGAGTTTTTACACTTGTGCCATTTTGGACGCAATTAGAAGCTGGTCCAAACATTTTATAAGCATATGGTTAAGTAATTACACATTCAGTAGTAATACATTTCTTCCTTTAGGTTTGTTTTCCATCCAGTGAACTTCTCTGCTTGATTTACTTAAAAAGACATGTTTACATTTATATATAAATTTTAATGGAATTTGAAAATGTGCTTTCAAATGTTCTTCATTATGAATCTAAAAATGTGATTACATAAATGGACACCTAACAAAGCTTTAGAAGTCGCTGCACACTAATCTAAACTATTCAAACGTTATATATACACATTGTGAAACCAGTCAAGTGAAAACGGATAATTATAGCTCAAATTATTTCTACATTTGTAATAGCAGAGCGATGAAACACAACAGATGTTTTAAAACGTTTGCTATTTATTACACATGAAGAGGTTGCAACCGACTATCAATTACTGTATGAAATTAAATTCCACTTATCAAGCAAATTAAATAAAGAGAGCTGTCACAAATTAAGGCGACTGCAAGTCAAGTATTGCCAGCCGTAGACAGCTGAAGTAGTTTTAGTTTAAAACTGAAAAGAAAAGGCACTGTGTAACAAAACTAAGGTATAAAAATGTAAACATCATGACTGTTTTTAGCCAGTTGTGCCAATCTCAAGTCACACAAGTTCTGTTCTAATAGTAGAGGTCCATTAAAGAGTCCTGCTTTAATTTCTTTTATGTACATTTAAATACAAATAATCACTTCCAACTTTTATCATATGAGCTACAAGTAGTTTTAATTTCGCTCTGGAAATCAAATCTTTCTCAATATTAAGAAAAAATATTTTCTACGACTGTACAAAATATTACCTCCCACTGAGATTTTAAAGGGGCAGTATTATGTAAAAGCGACCTCTGTTGGGCTTTAATTTAACCCTTACCCCAGTCCTCCCCCTGTGACTCTCCCACTCGGCTCCTTCAGACTAGCCAGAGCAATTAGCAAAAACCTGGTGGAACTTCAGATCTGCTGAGCTCTTTATACGAGCTGCTTCTCAGTGAAATAGAGGAGCCATGTTGTGATGACTTCCTGAAGGCGGAGTTTCAAAAAGAGCAGGAGTTTTTAAAGAGACAGAGGCCCAATTTCAAGGCATTAAATTACAAAGTAAAGTGTATTTTATGTCATATTGTTTTAGCAACTGCAGTTAACATAGTTTATTGATGGTGCTATTTTACAGCACAATGTGCCTGGATAATACATATTACTGCCTCTTTAAAAGTATCTGATAGGAACTGTAGGCCTCCAAATTTGGGCTTATTTGAACTAAGCTCTCAGCAGATACCATAGATCTGACAAAAAGCAGAATCCGAGGGGACAATATCTCTCTTTCACAGCATTTCTTGCATTTATAGTCTCTTTGAAACGCTTAGTTAACTTCACCAGGAAAAAAAACATATGATCTCCGTATGGAAGTCTAAATGTCTTCCTGGGAAATGATCCGTTCACATTTTATTTGAGTGATTCGTGCTTTTATTACCTAAAATCTGTCTCTCCCTGTACATTGATTTATCTGTCCAGCATGGTTGTTTTTTATATCTTCAGCTCTTAATAAAACAAAAACAGACCTAGTCGCTTGTTAGGTTTCCACAGCGTATTTTATTATTTATTTTTTTATTTTTTATTGTGTGGCCTCTAGGAGCAACAAGAACATCATTAATTCAGTTAGCTTAACAGCCGGCTCATTCACAGCTTTACTTACTGCTACAGAGCAGTGAAATTTGTGCCCCTGGTAGAGAAATCCATTTGTTTGCTAAATTGAGCTCATCTGAAGAAAGCAGAAATGTGGTCAAATATTATTCTGCTGAGCAATTAATGCATGCTGCCTGCACTTTGTTTAGACGCCCAAACGCACACGCATATCACCTTGGTAACCTCCCGTTTTTCTCCATTTCTTACCACTGACAAAACAAATTAACAATGCAATGTTTTACGTTTATGAGGGCAGTCGTGGCTGTGCAGCAGCTTTTTCTGCCTGGTTAAACAGCGCTTACCAAATTGCATAATTCAAACCGAAGCGGCCTGCGCCCCAAACCCCGTATTAGCAAACATCAGATCCACTGAGCAGGAGCTTTTGTGATTGCTGCTCCCACTGAAAGCTGTTTGAAATGTATTTCATTCAGACTAATCACATTAGTGCCGTATTTATTAGCCTGTTGTAAGCTGTCACTGCTTGTGAAGTCTGTGGGCTTCCTCTAGACCGAGCCTGGAAGCTGCATTGCAGTGTTTTCTTTTTTCACTTTCTTGCGATTGCAAAGAAAGGCTGCGCACATCTCTTGAAGGAAAGATTCACTATCAACCTTCTGCCAGATGTCATTTTCAGTCTCATGATGCATGAAATGGTGCAACTCATTGCCTTGCATGCATCACAATCTCCTTCTTTATCTTTTTATTTATTTATTTATTTTTTGCTTTTTTTGCACCTCGCCTGTCTGGTGTTCAACTGGATGGCCCAACCCAAAATAACGCATCATGTGATGTGTATTTTCATTCTGTCTGCTTCTTCTGGTATCCTTTAATAAATTCAGTGGAATTAGGTGATTCAAAAATCACCTAATTATTAAATGTAGTGCACATGTCTTTAATCTGTGAAGGCCACCGAGTTTTGTTAGAAAACATTAGTAAACAAACTGCATCATGAAGGTTAATACAGCAGACAGGTCAGGGAGAAAGTTTCACACTTTTACATCATAAAACAATCATTATTGTATTTTCCAGGCACATTTTACAGCACAATCAATAAACTATCTTAACTTCAGTTTTTATAAAAATGCTGCATACATATCAAACAAAAGAAATTTGACCTCATAATGGTACTTCACTGAACTGGGCCTCTGTCTCTTTAGAAACTCCTGCTCTTTCTAAAGCTTCTCCTTCGGGAAGTCATCACAACATGGCTCCTCTATTAACCCTTTAACATTGTTTTTACCTGCAGAAGTAGCTCAGCAGACGTGCAGTTCCACCAGGTGTTTGCTAATTGCTGCTGGCTAGTCTGAAGGAGCTGAGTGATGGGCTGCCCTGTGAGGCAGAAGCTCGGAAGTTTGGAAACTACAGCTCTGAGGAGGAGCTTTGTCCTTGAAGGCGGAGCTACCTCCACCCATGTGTTTTGCACAGCTGAATGGTTGCCATGGGAGAATAAAGTATATCTCAAACCTACACGAATGAATCAAAGAAACACTCCATGTCTGATTTTGACGAGGGAATAACATGATGTAACATGATATTACCGCTGTGTGTAACATCAACATCTGACATAATAATGCTTTGATTCGCCCTAAAACAGTTGATGAAAACATACCTAATTAATGTAAACATTTTAAAAAAAGATTTGTGACATTTTAAAAGTTTGACAATTGAAGGGACACACATCCATTGACACTAAGCATACAGCCAGAGATACAGTGGATTAGATAAGATGAAAGTATATTCCTGTGTTGGGATGGTTCAGTCAAAGTCCAAGTCTAAATCCAATTGAAAATCTATTTTTAAGTCTCCAGATTATATAGAAATACCCTAGAAGGCCTGGGTTATGTAACAGTGTGAAACTGCTTCTGTTATTATTGATCATAATGGAGTCTGAGTGGAGGATTAAATCCACTCCACATTTTTTATTTTAAAAACTATCATTCTGAGTTGATCTTTCTTGTATAAATTGATGAAAGTTTCTGGTTGTGATTTGCCAAATGTGAAAAAAGCTCATTGGTTGTGAATGTTTGGGTAAAAGTAGAAAGTACTTAGCTCTCCACATGTATCCCGTGTTCACAAACGGCGTCCCAAAACAGAAGCAGGATTAGTAATCTGGCATCAATAAGACAGAGCGGCTTGTTTGGCCAGTGGGCAGTAACATTCATTAAGATACCATTAAGATACTAAAGAGTTCCTCTCTTTAATCATTCAAGTCATAAAACCCCAAATAAAAGACGCAGCAAACACCGCTCTCATTCTTCCTGCCTGGCCTCCTTCTCAAACTGGCCTATTTAAAACCTGCGCAGGCTCTTTTTTTCCCCTCCATCTTTCTCTTTTACTCAATCTTTCTTTCTATTCCTCACTGTGCCATTTCAGATTAAACCTCCCGTCACTCATATACACATGAAAGCACAGCCGCGTTCAGGTCTTTTTAATGATGCAAGACCAGAAAGTCTTCGCCCTTTTTTTCCCCCCCAACGTCTTGCATCTAGAAGTCAAGGTTTTGACATCTCACAGGTCGTAGCGGTGTCTTTCCATGACGCGTGCAAGAGAAGCCGGAGGCTACATTCAGTTGTAGTTCAGTAATAAATCACCAATAAATTGGCAAGAGATCGAAATCAGGCAATGTTTCCGATTGTTGATCTTCAGGATAAATATCCAGACAAATCTGGATTTGTACCAAATATTGGAACTCGTTTTCTAAAGGAAAAGCCTGATCGGTGCATCTTTTCGAGATCTAAATGCTACTTTGTGGTTTTAATGAATTCAAATATTGCAACAAGTGAACATTGTGTCGTAAGACGGGGTCAGCTCTGTGTTTTTTCTTTTTTGGATTTTGTTTTGTTTTTTTGCAGGTACCGTCACGTATATTAATGGCACACTTTATGAGTTAGTTAAAACCTTGTCTGTAGCTGCAGGGAGAGTTTCACCTTGAGTGCTGATGAGAAATCAGTTTTCTCCTGCTCTCCGGTAACCTTAGTAATCAGCCTTACATCCTTCATCCCAGATCAATAAAGAAGGTCATTCGGTATTGTATAATCCTGTATTGTTGTGTCTCTGTGTCCTGTGTGTTTGTATCAATGTGTGGGTGCAGCATAAATCATGTGCTGCGATTGCTTTTTTTTTTTTTTTTTCCATTTGGGAACATGTTTACGACCACCAGCTCCGGCTCACTCAGTGTGTGTGTGATTGTTGTGTTTGCTCCCTGTGTCCCAAGCCTTTCTGTTTTTGATGTTTTGATGTTTCTGTTTTTGCCTCTCAGGTTTCCTTCATCCAGAATCTGGTGTTCTGTGTGGAGAGAGCCTACAGGGTGCCCGACTACGGCATGTGGGAGCGAGGCAGCAAGTACAATAACGGCAGCACAGAGCTGCACTCCAGGTCAGTCAGTCTGGAACAAAAGGCACATGAAGATGTTCTGGAATAAAAAATAAAAAAAATCCTGTAACATGTTAAAACATCAAGGACAAATATCTGTAATATCAATAATTTTTCTTATTGTGCCGGTCAAACTATTATTTGCCAACACAAAACCGTGTTTCTCTGTAATTTATTTGAATAAAATGATCATTACAAAAAATCACAGACGTACTAAACGCAAAGGGATGAAAACAAAATGGATGCAGCGTGTATCTGTGTGTTGGATTTGTTTATGTAGGTATCAGTCTGCAGGCCTCAATCTGTGGATGTCTGAAAAAGTAGAGGTGGGTAGAGCGATCCAAAATATAGACAATATCAATATCACGTTGGTATCAGTATCTGATCAAATCTTAAGTTTTAGATTATTGAATTTATATTTTTATTGTCGGTTCTCAACTTTATCTCAAAAAGATTTTTTGGATTTGTTCTGAAATTATAATTTTTTGTACTTTAACAAAGTATATTTAAATGGAAAGACCACAGAAACACCTAAGCTCAGAAGTTTGATAATATGTCAAACTTAAATAATCAATGTCAGTATCAGTATTGGTGATACTGGATCTGTATTTACTTGGTATCGAATCGATTTAAAAAATATGCAGTATTGCTCACCTCTACCAAAAAGCTGTAAAATCACACATTGCTTTTACAAATAGCAGTGTACTGCACTTGCTGTAATACATCACTCTGGGAAGAGAAACTCTATTATTACCCATGTTTGCTCAAATAAATCTGAAAAATCCTGATTATACTTCTGTTTTGAGTCATTTGATGAAAATGCATTTCAAATCAAATCAAAGTTAAGTTTTATTACAAAAAATTTATACATGTATATATTTTTTTAAGTACCAAACTAAACATAAATACTCTAAGTGATTCCTGAACTTTAGTCTCGCTCCCCTTCATCAGTGTTTGATCCAGCTCTCTTCATGCACCACAGCCTGATGTATAAATAACAGCTGCTGCTTCTCAACATGACGGTTTACAGCCATGATGTGGAATGGAGCTGAATGTGAAATGACTTTTGAAATGTTTTATACCTGTTCTCCATCCCTCATGCAGATATTATGCAGTGTATCTCTGTTGCCATCAAGTTTCCCAGCAATTGTAGAAACAGCATAAACTGGCTGTGAAGATGCCACACGAAACGAGCGTCCTTTCCTTCTAATCCACTTTGCAAGCTTATGTTTTTAAAAATGAGACATTTTAAATAAATGTATTCATGAACATTTACATGTAAATATATGAGATAATAGCCAGGCAGCTAATTTCCCATTGGAAGGTTGTTGTTAATGCACAATAATAAATACAGAGAGGAGGGGCTTAGCGCTGTCAATCACCCTTATGTGAATGTGCTAATGGTGGAAAAACAACTTACCATTACAGGAAAACTGTTTATCCACTTACCTAGCGTTAGCATTTATGACAGGCTGTGCTGGCTGCAGCGTAGGAACGGAGAGAGGAAGTGGAAACAACGCCACACAGAGTCATTGACAGCACTTAGACCCGCCTCCTGGTTCTGACTGGTTGTTTTCATTTAGCACTGGAGAAAACAGAGGACCTTGATTGATTTATTTATTTATTTTATTTATTAATTTTCATAGACTGTCTCATACTGTCATGACATAGCGACAGTTTCAACAAATGCGTAAAAAAAATATTTGTTTACAAAAGTGACGTTCCGCAGCTTTAAAGATGCGAGAAACCCTGACGCAGATCTTTATCTCCCTCCATGCCTATTTGTTGTAATGGGCAACAAAGCAGCAATCACAAATAGGCAAGTAATCTCCATCAAGAAAAACTACACAGTAAGAGTTCAACAATCTGAACGCTGGTCGTTAAGCCCACGTCTGAGCAGCAGCAGCTCTGTTCTGACCCGCTGCAGGGAGCTTTTGTTACCTGCGTTTAACTAACTTATCATCCAAGGTCGAGCTGGCCTCCCTCTCCTCTATCAGCGCCTTGATAAAGATCCTCAATTTCTGCCATGGCTTATCTCCTGGAAGCATGTTTTTTTCTTCTTCTTTCCCTCTGACAATCCAACACTATTGGCAGCAGCTTGCCAAGATATCCTGTGGGGGAGATAACTAATTCAACGTGTCTTGTGCTTCTTGTTGCTACGCTTTTGATTTTCACAACTGGCGAGCGAGTTTCTACATGTAGTTGTGTAAAAGCAATTCATATGCTGTGTGTAAATGGAAAACAATGAGGCTGACTTGTTTTAAAGCAGTTTTATGTAAACTAGATCTGCGTAACCGAGAAGTCCTTTTCGCTCTGCTTGTGGGTTAAATAGAAATGAACTAGAAAGCCTGTTTGCATTGGGGAGAGGATTTATTTGTACATAACAAATGACTAACTTTTGCCTCTGGAGAGCATTTTATCATCACGTCCGATCTATTAAATAGATTTAAGATTGAAGATAAATTTGACTGAAAGAAGCATGTCTAATCCCACCAGCATTGTTTCAGGTTTTAATGAGTCATTTGTAATCTGACGCACACTGTTCAGCATCTGCCTGTTCCTTCAGTACCGTAGGAAAGTAACTGTCAGGGCATTGCGTTTGTATGAAAGTGAAAGTGTAGCATTCGCAATATGATTAGCAGATAAGCTAGGCTGCCACTCATGGCTCTCACAGTGCCATGTTTACGGCACTAAGAGAATTAACATTAATTTTTTTAGATGGTCAGTTGATCATTAAGTATTAAAAATCAACAAGGACATTAACATATTCCACCTAAACCCAACAGAACGCAGTAAATTCCACACCATCGATCCCAATGCACAAGCTCTATTTGGAATGAGAATGTGTCAAGATTCCCTTCATTTCCTCGCCTTTAGACCAACGATGCACATTCTTCAATATGTAAGAATAGATGACGAGTTTGACCTCCAGCTTTAGTATTTGTGTATATATTTATTCTGTAACGTATTGAGAAATTATATTTCAAGTTTCAAAGTATGAAAATGATTATAAAGTGTAAATTTGCTCCTCTAGTGTACAATTTGTAGTTCTTCATTGTTCCAACTGCTGTTTTACTGGCAGACCAAAGCAGTATAAGCAGAGCTTTTCTTGGCTTTGTTAAGCACATGTAAACTGTTTCTCAAGGCACTTTCTAATTTCTTTTCATTTTTCTAATAAACCCTGATTCTGCTTTCATCTGTGTTTTCACACTGCAATCAGGTATAGCGGCTATGATATGAAAACTGTTTTTTGAGGTGTTTGAAGACATCGTGACTGGCTTTATTTCTTTAAACGTGAAGCGTTTTCCCATTTTTGAGCCGATTATATTTTTTGTGTTGCTCTGTGAACATGATGGCTCAGCTTTTATCTTACGTTCTGAAAGCTGCAGCAGGCGGCTCTGTTCCCCGTAAAGCTTCCACCAACTTGTAATAAGCCAAGAAAGTTCTTGCTGGGAAAGTTGGTGGTTTGCCCTTCCCAAAATGAAGCACGTTGTTGTTTTTCTTTTTTTTTTAAACAAACTTTGAGTAGATGAGCTTGTGTCAGCATTTCGGTTCTCTGGAAGCAGAATTCAAAAGGACTTGAGATTTTGTTTTGCTGTAGTAAAACAATGTGGAGGTAATCTGAGCAGAAAGAGATATTTTTCCATGGTGGTGTTAAATCAACTCCAGTTTTTTGTGTTGATAGTCCGATTTGTTTTGGGAGGTGTGAATGTGTAACTTGAATTCTGGTGCGGATGAAAAACACAAATTATGGTCCACCTGAACATCAAGGTTTCGGTTCGGTTGAGGGGAACTCTGGCGCGGTTCGAATTCATTTCTGAATGCCGAGTGGACCGGAAACCGCACCACAGGAAGTGGAAGATACAGCAGGGCATTCTGGGTGAACGCAAACAAAACAAACGCGCATCTCTCACTTGCAAGAGAAATCCTACAGCCGCTAAAGTCTGACGCCACTTCAATTTTATTCACATTTTGTGAAGGAGGAAGATGTGCTCAGTGTCTTCTTCAGAGGTCTTTGTGTTGCTTCCTTCAACGGTTGTTGGTGCAGCGCCACCACAGACGGTGGAGTGAACAGGTTGCTCTGAGGTATTTGATTTGTTTGACACAATGCAGTGAAAATGCAATTTGATTCCCAATCAAACCACGTCTACCCGACTATCAGGTGTGAAAACACCCTATGATGATTTACACAGCAGTGATGGTCACTTTAAATGATACTGAAAAACTTTTTAAACTTTCTTTGTGTAAAGAAAGTTTTGACTTTGTATTTAACTCACCTGTAATGTTTTACTTCCACTGCTTGGGTGAAGCATCTGCAGCGACTTCATTTTTCCTCCAGGTCTCCCGTCTAATTTTCTTTCTGGTGCCAATCTCCACTGGGTAGAAATGGATTTGCTTTTTATCTGCATTGCAATCACAGCGGTCAGTCACTGTGAAATCCACTCCTATATTCTTTATTTACGATTTTCAGGGTTTTTTTCTGAAGAGAGGCATTATTTACACCAGACTACAGCCTCAAGAGCCTTCAGCTTTATTAAGTCCTGCCAGATCTGTAAGATCACGATTTGAATTGGGCAGAGTTTTATGAAAGCAGATGGGATAATTCACAGACAGAAACAATATTACAGTATTAAATACTGTAATATGAAGGTTATTGTTTCAGCTAATAACCTTCAGTGTGGTTATAATGTGGTTAATATTCGGTGTTTCTTCTCACTCCAGCTCCGTGGGTCTCGCTAAAGCTGCTCTGGAGGCCATCAACGGATTCAACCTGTTTGGAAATCAGGTATTTGAACTTCACCTCATGCACATATTGTTTCCTGACCGAGTAAAAATAAAATGCACTACTTCTGAATTCAAGGCGGGGCTCTGTCTGAAGGCCCGGGTCCGTTTCAGCAGATGCTTTGTTTGCACACACTGTGATCGATGGCCGCAGTTGATCCCGGTTTGGCTCCCCCGCCCGCTCTTTCGCTAAATCCATTAGTGCACATATTTAGTTTTTTTTTTCTCTTGCTTTGTAAGACAGAAAAACAGAGTCATTCATTAGACCTGTCAATGGATTAGAAGTAAAGATATTTTTTTCCTCTCGTTCTTGTCAACAATTGGACGGTACTCAGGATCAGCTTATCTGGCCATTAAATCCCTCAGAAGTTTAGAGAGTTCCTAAGATCGTTATGCGTCGCTGCAGGTTTTACTGCAAAGCTCCTGCTTGTTTTTTTTTCTCCTTTTTGAACTGCTGCGAAAAAGAGAAGGTTTTTGGACCGATCCATCAGCCAGAAAACAGAATCGGTCGATTTTGCCTTGATTGGCTCTGATCGATGACTGACAGGTCAATGGCTGCTAAATGCCTGTCAGAAACAGAACGATCTATGTAGACAATTTGTAAAAAAGTATAATGACAGAAGAAAACGGAGATACAGAAAATACAAAAATAGTTGAACTAATATCATGAGAAGGATTATTATTATATGAAATTATTAGAAAAAAAGTAAAGATAATGTACTAAAAGGTGTAATTGGGAAGAACTGATACAATACCAAGTGTATAGATTTTTCAGGTGGAAATGATGAGTTGCATGAATTCTCTGTTAATTTGGGGCCAGATAAAATAAAATAAACTTTACAACATAAACTATATAACCTAAACTCCATCCCACCTGTTATAAACACATCATAGCTGAGCTATGATGTGTTTTACTAGCAGTTAATGTAAACTGAATTGTGTCAAATAAGTAAACAATACATTATTCTAGTTATAAACTATTGTTATACATTATTAAAAAGACGCAGTAAGAATACGTTTCTATCTCTACCTATTGGTTTTTGGACACTTTGTTTTGTTTTCTTGTTTTGTGTTTGACTATTTTTAATTGTTTGAAATAAAATAAATAAATGAATCAATCAATCAATCAACACAGTAACACATTATTTGGAGGGGTGTGCATAATAAACATGACACAATATCTGTCATAAACATGAAGGGGTCTTTATGAATGGTTATGACTGTTGTCATGAAGTGTCATTCAGAAAATAATGACACTTTTAATGGAAGTTTTAGAACAACTTTGCATTAAAAATGCTATTATTTACCAAATAATGTAAGGTTGGCATTTTAATAGACTTTAGATGCAACTTTTAGTACGACTTTTGGAATAAAAGTGTCATTATTTACTGAATGACAACAGTCATAAACATTTATAACGACTCCTTCATGTTCATGACAGATGTTGTCATGTTTATGACTGTGTCATGTCAGTCTAATGCTCACCCCATCTAATAAAGTGTTATTGTCAATACTAAATAAAATTGGTTAAATGTATCAAAATCAAGAAGTCACATCATTTCTTGCTTTCAACAGACTTTACTGAACTGTGTCTTGAGTTTGTAAAAATCCTTTAAATGTCAGACGTTTGCTTTAGTGCATAACTGTTGGTAATGTTGGACTGAACTCCATGTGTCCAGAGTTCTGCTCCTATCAAAGAGCCTCCAGCTTTTGGTTGGAGTTACATTATTTAAAATAAAGAAAAAAAAAAAAAAACCATTTAAACAGACTTGGAATTGGCAGGTTGCACCTTACAAGAAACCAGAAAGCAGGCAAAGTCTTATCAGCAACTTTCTACTCAAAATGGGTTCTGTTTTCAAGCTGAGCTTGTTGAATGGATTTACTGACATGTCAGCTTTATGATCCATGCTGTGCAGAGCATCTGTAGATGTGTGGGGGTGTGTGTGTGTGTGTGTGAGTGTGTGTTTCATCAAGTCTGCTACTCCTATGTGGGAATGCTTGTGCACCAGCTTTCCTCTTTCTTATTAATGACCCTTATCAATCTTGATTTCCCAGCTGACTCTCAGCCGTCCAAAACCAAACCACAGTCCCCCAGCGCCTCAAAGCGGAACATTTATTACAAACCACACTCTGCTATCGCACTTATCGCTGACTCCAGACCGTGTGCTTGTGTATCACATTTAGTCTTTATGCCGGCTCAGTGGACACTCTGCTTCCAGGTCCAGGGAGTTTATAGTTTTCCTCTACTGACCACCCCCGCCTCCTACCAGACGCAGGGATGCAGCTTTTCTGCTCTGGACAAATTGAACTGGAGAGATAAAACTAATATCATCAGCTTTGAAGGCACATTTACGGCTCCTTGAATCCATATAAACACCCCTTCTTATTATTTTTCTTCCATATCAGCAGTGCCAGGATGTTTTATATTAGATTATCCATTAAGATCTTTCAAATAGTGAATATTTCTTATTATATTTACTGTTTACCTCCATTTTCTGTGTGGCTTTTTATAGTTTTTATATTGACATTACATAACATTTTCTGTTACAAAAAACAAAACAATTTTGTCCAAGATTTACAAAAACTGATCCAAATTATAATGGTTTATATTATTGACAATTAAAAGCATTTGTCTGTTTAATTAGAAGCTCTCCAGGTGTATTATAAGCCTGGCGGGCCACCAGGCTTAGCATTACTTATTTGTTTAAGTTTTTCCTAAATGTTTGCCTTTTTTAAGACTTTTAGTTGGTATTTAGATATGAATCTTCCAATAACATAATTATCAAGTGATATTTTCATATTTCCTGTCAATCTTAAACATTTTTTAACTCAAAAACATGGCGGGTCGCTGAATGAATGACTGCCGAGGGCCCAGCCACCAAGATTTCTGGGGGAAACCTTGCCTTGTAAACAATTACTATGATTAACCACCATTTTATCATATTTGATGCAATAAGCCAAGTTTTTTCAATTCCAATTAATTTTGATTAATCAATAAAGAGGGGGCAATTTAATCAGTAGTACTACACTTTATACTTTTCCTAATTTTACAGCCACGTTGGGGAAAAACTGTAAAATACTTAATGTATTTTACAGTTCAGGGTTTCTGTTTATTTTGTTCTGTGGTCAGAAGTGTTTAATCTTATTACAGTCTCTGCATTTTAGCGGAAATTAGATTTTTAAATCTCATTGAGGCTTGTGTTTTTTTAATGCCTCAACCTTTGCTCTGATAGTTATGGAAACAAAAAACTCCAAGTAAAAACTTTTTGGATTGAAATTAAGCTGCCATAGCAACCAAAACACATGTTGTTCTCTTATTTGCATATAAATATGAACAAAGGCTTTTTGAATGTGGTGTTTATCAGCCACATGTTATGTTTATCCTGCAGACGTACACCGATTGAGGATTTTTCTCGTATAACAATCTGACATATTTTTACTCTGAAAACAAGCAGTTTATATTTGTGCAGACAATCTAATACATCCCTCCTGTGTCTTTTTTCCCTGTTTTTCTGTTTGTTTTGATTCACTAGCTTGTTTTTTTTTGTTTTTTTATCATTTCCCATTCTTAGTTTCCAGTGAGCTTCTGCTTAAATAGCTTAAATAGCTTTTTCTATTTTACAAACTTTTACAAATGGAAGTTAGTTCTATAAAAGTGACTGAACGATTAGATTGATTTCTTAAAAAATATAATATTAGAACACTAAACATTCATGAAAAAGAGACACAATTGATGGAAGTGCATTCTGCTTCACATCTCTGCTGCCTCTCTAGTCCCAGTCACATATATTAATCTGCCTTTTCAGGTCTGAATGTGTTCATTGATACTCCTACAGATGCATATAATTCTGTTCTGCTTTACGCTGAGTTTACTTTTCACTGGCATGTCACTCAGCTGCCTCCGTTTCTGTCCAGCATCGCTCGGCTCTCTGCAGATTGCTAAAGGAAAGATTGCTGATTTGACTAAAAGCCCAGACCTGTTTGGGGGAAGAAAAACAGATTCTAGCAATATTCATGCATTATGCATAAGGCTTGCATTAAAAACTGCTTAGCAGGTTGCAGCGGTGACTCGGTTGCTTTTATGTGAGCACAGCTGATGAAGCGGACCAGAGCCGGAAAGGTTTGATCACTTAAAAAAATAAAATAAAATAAAAACCTGAACAGCTTTACTCCCCTCTTCTCCTCTCCTCCTTCTCCGTTTCCTAAAGATATTTAAGTGCAGCAGATGAACAGCCGACGTTGTGGTTGTTGCACTTCTTCTCCCGGTGAGGATTTTTGAAGTGATAAAATAACTATCAGTCCTGCACTGTTCAAACACTCCCACGTTCAACTTCAAACAAGTATGCAAGCCAGAAATATCCGCCCTACTTTGGAGGGAAAAGCGCCGTGGTTTTGATGTGTGGAGGCATGAGGTGAGAAGTTGAGGGCTTTAAAGCCAAGCGGTTTTATTTATTTATTTATTCTTTCTTTCTGTTCTCCGATAAATGATGGATGACTTGCCAAGTGCGAATGTTTGTGGGTGTGCGCGTTCAGACCGGAAAACCATTATCTGCCACTTTACCTGTGAAGCATGAACAGTTCCTAAGTAACTGTGCTGTTTTTTCATTTTTTTTGTTTGTTTTTTCGTGCCCCCGCTGCAGGGCTGCTCGTGGTCTGTGATATTTGTGGATCTGGACGCCCACAACAGGAACCGACAGACCCTGTCCTCCCTGCTGCCCAGAGAGTCTCGCTCACATGTGAGTCAGTCCACGAACCCCTCAGTGTCCAATCACAGCCGAGGACCACTCACCTTCACTTATGTCACACAATTGGATGGATATGAGGATTATATCTCCCATCACAGTTTTATGCTTCCTGGATCAGCCCTTCTCTCAGGTTCTATGGAGGAAGTTCTAGATCTTCATCATTCTGTCACGGGATCTTTAGAAATGTCTTGATTTTCACCAATTAACAAGAAAATCACAACATTTAGATTGTGAACTGATGCACGGTACATCAGAAATACTTTCAGTATCGGTCCATGTTTGTAGATATTTAAGATATTTGGATCGGTATGATGAGTAAAACTGGCTCTGATAATAATAACCAATGTTTATTTTCAACTAGTTGTCACGTCTGTGTTTTTTTCATGTGTCTGCAGTAGTGATGCAGCACAGGATTGTGGGAAGTTTAATCTTGGTGACACCAGTCACATTGTTTGCTAACTGCTGCTGCCGCTAGTCTGTAGGAGCTGGAGTGGAGAGGGGTTTCCTATGAGGTGGGAGATCGACTGGGGGCTGAAGCTTCAGAGAAATATGTATGATGGTGTTAAGCAGTAGCCTAATGGCTGCCGCAGGGGATTAAAGGATTTCTCAAAAATATAGGAATAAATTAAAGCAAAACTCCAGATATGTTTTTGATACGAAAATGACGTGACATGAGATAAAACAAAAAAAAAAAAGTCAATTTTGCATAAACCCCACCCTTTAGTAAAGGAGCGTATATTTACCTGTGAAACACCAACACTATGTAGAGGGTAATGTTTCTACTGTTGACAAAAATGTCTGTTAACTTCTTTATATTTACATGAACAAATCCAGCTGCCTGCTTTCTTCCTCCAGTTCATCTCTCACCACGTCGTTTCCAACCAGCTCCGATTAACAAACAAAGTTTCACCACTTCTTGCGCTTTTGACAAAATGCAAACAATCATGAACTGCTTCAGGCAACTCGCCTCGTTATTAATATTATAACAGCTACGCAGAGCACAGGCAGACACGTGGCTTGCGACTAGCTGGTAGAGAGGTAAACAGACAAAGTAGACTCTGTGCTGACCACTCCAAACACATCCTGCTGAATGATAATTAATTTAGCATTAGCAGCAGGAAGAGTGAGTGCTGACTACAGGAGGGTTCATATAGGATTTAACTCGACCTTCTTTTCCCTCCTTCTGCAGGTGGTGGAAACAGAAAAACATCAGTGTGTTTTCAAGGGGAAAAAAACATAAAAAGTCTGTTCACTAATGCAGAAAAATATAAGTTACACCAAACAGATTTTCTGGTGCACTGCTGAATAGCTTTTCCATTAACATTGAAGATAATTTATTTAGATAAATATACATTTTTACACCACATCTGCTGCCGTGCTAATGCCCGATTCTCCCCCTGTCTCAGTCTTGTCAGGGTAAAACAGAATGACTGTAGTGGTGGGGCAAATTTAAACTTAAAGTTTTATCGCAATATTCTGCAATAAAAGGGACATTATATTTACATTTATATTTAAATGAATTTGTCAATTCATTTTGTAAGACACCAGTCACATTATGTGATTTGTATCACTAAACTGCATATATTACCTACATCTAATCATGTTTTCAATTTTATTAAGTTTTGATACTCTCATTGATCATTTTTCCTGAGAAAACAGTCAAGTTTTCTCAGCTAACACTCCCGATAATACGGACAGTTTTGGGGGTTTAAGCATAATTAATTGAAATTTATAGTGGCAACAATCAATAGAAATTTTTATTATTGCCACGATGAATGACAATACGATAAACGCCCAACCCTACATTCATGTAAATGTTTTAGCAAGATTGTGGAGTGATTCTCTGTGAAAAGCCGTATCTACATTTGTTCATTTTAAGACAACCGTCCCACCGTTTTCGCCTACCAGGAGTTTCGTTCTTATTCTCTCCAAAACTGTAGCCTGCCACACACACACACGTTAGACAAACCCACACCCCCGTGTCAATTCCACATTTCTATTTAGAGCCGCGATCCTCCCTTGTAGTCGATCATTACTCCACCTGTGCTGCTGATTGTTCGGCGTTCAGAAAGATTTGGCCAAAGTGAGAGGAGGCCTCACGGCAAATGTTGGGGGGAAAAAATTAAACGGAATCAGGAAAAGAAAGTAGGCGTGCAATTGTTTCCTTTTCTTTCTCTCCACCTCTTGCAGACACTTCAGTGATCACATCTGTATGTATTTGTGCGTGCTGAATGTGTCAGGCAGCAAAGCCACCCGTCAGTATTTGACGAATCAAATGAGTGTAATTAGAGGATCAGAGGCCCGTTTCAGCCACGTTAGGCTGACATTAAGGGGGAGGACAAAGTGTATGGGTTGCACCAGTGCAGGATTATGTCAAGATAAAGATACTAATACCATATCAGTGCTGCGTGTTGTGCGTCAAAAGATCCAATTTCAATGTTCGGTCGCCCGTACGAGGTTCTGCTCTGCTCTTTGCCGAGCGACTGTAGCCAAGCGGTTTGCCTTGTCAATATGCACACTGGAGTTGTAATGAGATGTCAGATAAAAGAGCCGGGGCTAAATGCCCCAGCCTTTGTTGCTGCAAAGATCAGCGCAAATTGAGAGAGAATCCAAAACAAAGCAGCATCAAACAGACCTGGAGGGAGACGCACTCGTTTAGCCGCCTGTTGAATCAACTCACCGCAGCTCTGAGGAAACTTATTGTCCAGGCAGCCGAGTCGCAGGAGCTTTATTTTTGGAAACCCGCGCCTGACTGATGAAGTGAAAATAGCTTTTTATTTTTTTTCCCCTGCTCAATACGCCATCTGGTCACATTGGCTTCTTAATTGGATTAGCATTGTTTATACCTACTGAGTGGTTCTGTTACAGGTCAGTCAAATACGGTTCCGTTTGGAAGAAAATTTCACAGAAATGTTTTTAGCCTTTATTAGTGCTGACTTATAATGAGAGCTGAAACATGTAGATAAATTGTGTTGAATCAACTATTGAAACAATCAACTAAATTAATGAATATTATTAATATTATTGTCTTTTTTTTTATCAAGTAGCATAATTCTGCAAAAATAAACAAAGAAAAATCTCCATATCCAGTTAATGATCAGATAATCCAACAATAATCAACAGATCAGCTCTATGGTGTGTTGGTGTTGGGACTAAGCTTTGCACATTTTGAAGTTTGAAGTATTATTTTTAGCTGCTGATGGATCCTTTGCTGCAAATGATCAAGCATTCACTAAAGGAATGTTACTTATTTTATTAGACAAAATAAAATGTTTTCTTATTTGAAAAAGGAATTGACTTACGTATTTGCATTTTTGAATCTGTTTTACAAAAGAGGCTCAAGAGGTTACATAGCAAACTGCAGAATCCAATTAATTGTCAAAATAATAGATGGAGTAATTGATAACTAAAATAATCAGCTACTTATGGTGCTGTGTTAAGTTGAGACTCTGTCAGCGATTTGCTGTGTTTCGTCTCCCTGACAGAACACCGACGCCGCCTTACTCCCGACCATCAGCTACCCGGCCTTTGCGGTCGATGACGACGCTCTCTACAGCCAGACGCTCGACAAGATCGTCCGGAAGCTGCGAGGCAAATATGGCTTCAAGCGTTTCCTGCGCGACGGCTACCGCACGGCGAACGAAGACAAGAACCGCCGCTACTACAAACCTGCTGAGATGAAGGTGAGTGTTAGGACTCCAGGTGGGATTCCTGTTCATGTTAAATGGTTGTTCAAAGTGTTCTGGACTGGTAATCTGAAACCCAGTGGACGCATCGACCCTTCATTGTTGTTATACACAGTTGTTATTGTCCTTTTGGCTCCTCCCACCATTGGGTTGTCATGGTACAACAGCCGGGTCACAAAACTTTGTTGATATTTTGCTAATGTAAAAAAAAATAAAAAATTTACAATTGTTGTGTTCCCATTAAATAAGAAAAGCAATTAAAATCACATGTGAATTAGTTTGCTCATGTGATAATTCATAAAAAACCACGGTCCGCCATCATCCTCACACCACTTCCTGTCGTCTTCTTTGTCTTTTCTGCCAGGAGTAACATCTGGCTTTTGATCACTTGGCTTTACATCTATTTCAACTCACAAAAACATTTAAAATAATTTTTCTCTCTAAGTTCCTACAGGCATTGAAATAAAAGTTCAACATTTCAAAATAAAGGACTTCCCAAACTTGATGATATAAATTAACATTTTGAATCACATCGGTAATCATTTAATTTATATATATCAAGGTGTACTTACACCCCTATTTAACAGGTGTGGATTTTACATAGACAGTCCCTGTCATGCTGGTGTCATGTTTTATGGTAAACCTCTGACCCACATACCAGAACTCTCAGGAAACGGTTCTGAAGTTTGTCCGGTTTATTAAAATACAAGAAGCTGCGTAGATTTCTGGTCCTTTCTGGTCCAGGGGGGTTTAACTCCGGGAGCGGAGCAGTAGGATGAATGTCTCAAGGTGAGATCCAGGAAACGATCTTACTGGTTGAATAGGATTGTTTGAATCCAGAGAGAAGTGAGGAGTTGACGGCGGAGGATTCAAGAGCAGACAGGTTGAGTAAATTCTGGAGGATCAGATGCAGGAGGGAACTACGGGGGGTAACCGTAGGAACAGGCACGAGGAACGAGGTCAGAGTTGAGTTAACGACGAGGAATTACTCAGAGGGTTAGAGGCACCACATGAGTTGACACGGAGGCGTGGAATCAGAAACCGGCAGCCAGCTGCTCTTAAGTTCCTGCTGGTGGGCTGATTAGGAGCAGGTGTGCTGGAGCATCCGGCTCAGCCACGCCCCCTGGTGGAAACCTGCAGCTTTACAAGAAACAGAAACACACCAAACACACTCAGCTAGCTCCCTTACCGCACAGGATGAATCATTTGCTATGAAAAACTGAGGCTGCAGTCACTAAGGACACCAGGCAGCAAGAATGGATCCATTTCAGTTTTCAATGATTGAACAATTCTTCTAAAAATCAGAACAAAATGCCTCTCATCTCCCTTGAACTTTTGTACACTTTGTAACATTACAAACTTGTGATTCCTGGGATTTTTGTGCGACATCCCGAAATTAGATCAGGTTCATCTTCACTGTTGTTGCACATGTACAGGTAGAGAGCAATGAAAAGGGAAATTTGGTATCTAACCAGAGAAGCAGTATAAATAGTAAGATATTTATATATAGAAATATGCAGAAGGTCAAATAAATGATATAAATACAATCACATAAAAAAATATATATACTGAAGAATTTAATCTGAATTGGGATTTTATGAGACTTTCCAATACAAAGTAGCACATCACTGTAAAGTGCAAAAGAAAGGGCAGGACAGGAAGCTTTAAAGCAAAGTTCTGTTATTCCAGCTTTGAGTATCTCAAGCTAATCAATCAATCATCTAAAAATGGTACGAAAATGGAAAAACAACTCAAACTCAGAAATTAGCTTATAAGTCTGAAAAAACCCATACAATTTCCATTCAATCGTCATAAAACAGGATGTGTTGTTAATGTAATGGTCACATTTTAGTTTGTAAGCTTAAACCAAAACGGTGACCTTTAAACTTGTCCTGTGGCAACTTGAACTTAGAGGTCGTCCTGCAGACTCCCTCTAAACTCATCATCCATCAAACAGGGCCTAGTTAAAGTTTTAGTAGTGGTTTTAGTGATAATCGATTAAACTCAGGTCTTCAGAGATACTCAAAACCAACGCAAAAAAATCTGTGCAACATAAACGTTTATTTTAGTAAAAGATATTGTGTTTGAGAACATTTTCTTTCATTTTTAAACAGACTTTGCATTTCAAAATATACTGAGTAGTATAATCCTAAAAGTTGTGGCCTTCATGACTCTTTTTTTAAGCTCCTTCCTGTTTCCCAACTTCTTACTTTGACTCCTTATCAGCGAACATGAACCAGTGAGTTTCTTGTCCTTTTGCAAATCCAACATGTAAATTTTGAGTCGACGTTAACTAGTGTTGACGTCATCGGTAAGGGACGGCGTGATCCAATCAGGCAGAAGAGACGCAATGCAAAACGAAACATGGCTTCAGCCGCAGAGTTTCTGTCGCTGAGCTGATGAGCTAAGAAGAAGCTTTGCTCTTCAAGCTCACTGCATCAGTCAGGCAGGAGATCAGAAGGTGTTTACAGAGAGAAAACTACATACATATAAATTATATATGTAGCATTCTGGCAACATGTGCAAAACAAATCTTTTCAAATTGTTTTTTTTCACTGTCAGCCAAATTTGAACATCCGAATTCATAGCACAAGTCTCCTTTGAGTCTTAACTAACAAACTAACCGTGTGTAAACAGAAGTTTCTGAAACCGTTGGGAGCTCTGAGAAAAGACTTCATGTGTTTTGGTGGCTCTTGACTGCAAGCTAAAGCTGAGCCGCAACACAACCGCACAGTGATTAACAAAAAAGAAAAAAAAAAGTAACAGATGATGAAGGCGCTCCCTTGATTTGCCGAAGTGGGCACTCATGAGGCGCCGAGTCTGAACCACTTTGCAATTAGCTGCATTTAATCCTGCAGCTAATAGGATGAAAAGACTCTGAGGCTCCGAATTATCCAACAGTTCTTCAGGCTCCTCCACACCTTCATTCAGACGAGAAAGCACAAAAAATGTTCCACACATTCTGCTGTTTCCTCTTCATCTAGAGTAGTAGTGTATATACTTTTATATGTACATGGCTTGATTTGGGTCAGAAACTTTGCATTTTCTTTCGTGAAAGGTCTGGAAATATTACTGCCGAGTGACTTTCTAGTACTAATACTCAACTAGCTGTCCTTCTAGGAGGCGGAGGAGTTGTTATGGATTAGATTTCCTGACCCTGTAGGCGTCTAAAGTAAGAAGACGGTCACATGGTATAGGGGGTTGTGGGAGTGAAAACAGTCTGGAGGGCGAGGGGTCGCAGGTAGCCCAGGTGTCCCTGCAGAGGACAGCGATTGAAGCTGTTGTTGTTTACGTTTAGAGAGAATTCACGGCGGGGGCAGACGCCTGCGCTTCCTGTCTGCTCACTGAGAGCAGCAGCTGCCTCGGTGACAGACAGTTTTACCAATCAGTCAGGCTGCTCAAGCACAAAACACGAGGGAACGCTGCGTGTTTACAGCCTGAAAGGGCGAGAAAGCACGGGCCTCATTGAGCGGCTGCCTTGCCTCCACCGCCGCTTACCAGCCTCCCCTGCTTCTGCACATTGTTATGCATTTTCCTGTCTATCATTTTCCCCTCATTTCTCCTCCCTCTGTCGCCGCAAAAGCAGTTTGAGGTGCAGCAGATCTGCATAATGGCAGCGTGAAGACACAGAGCGTTTAAAGAAGCACGCTCAGAGAGAGGTGGAGTGGTGGTGACGGCGTCGGCGTGTGTCGGTTCCATTAGGCGTTTGTTTCTGCATTAAGATCTAATCTCTATTATCTTCCATCGGTGTGGAGAGGATTGACTGAGACAGGCGGGCAGAGATAATCAGAACAAATGACGGTTGCAAGAAATGTACGTGTGAACACACCTGTCTACAGTCTGTACTAACTAAATAATCACCACTGTGATTATTGGTTTTGATCTTATTACAGTTGGACATTGGTTTTATTTAATGCAATTTTCTTAGCCACCTATTAAAAATTACGGCCTATTTTTTATTTTTATTTTATTTTTTGCACTGATTGCAGAACTATACTAAACCCTATGTGTATTAGTAAGATCTAACCAATGTGAGGTTTTCCTAGTGTTTTTACCACATTGTGCACATTGAAAGAGAAACTGTTTTGGCTGCTGCAGGCTCCTATTTGAGTTCTTTGGTCCTCCAAAAACTGTCACATAAAAACGATCATTCAGAAGGGCAGTCTGGATGAATGTAGAGGGCTATGAATCCTTTTCTGATATATTATCGGTAAATATTGGTTATCGGCCACAACAGAAATATTAACACCAGATATCGGCATAAATCTTCACCCCTAATTCTATCAGTCTGACTTGTTTTTATCCAGGTGTTGGAATGCATGTGCTATCATGATTATCTGCAGGACAGATTTTCAGTAAATGTGTGTGATGTTATAGCTGTGACGGCTGTATTGGGCGTGCCTGCAGCAGAATGCCTGGCTGACTAGACGTAGAGTCGTGGTTTATACTGTAAAGGCTCGTTCCACTGCCACATGCTCTCCCTCCAGGCTTTGTTGCATTAAGATGGCAGCAAATCAGTGCGGGGTTGCCCCTGAAGTGCCCGAGTTTAATTAAATCAAAAGCCTTAATTAAAAATATGCGATTGGTCATTTATCAAGCTTTTTATTTATAGCTTCACGTTTCCAGGGTGTGAAATTCTTTTTGTGTTTACTTCTTTTGTTTTGAGATCTTTTGACTTTGAAATGTGGGTTATTATTGACCTGTATCCCTGATTCATTGTCCAACATCAGAATGCTGCTATAAAACATCCATATAACACAACAGCTTTCTTTATCCTCTTCATACCATCACACTGAGGAAGCAAACAAACTCCGGGATAGTAAGTAACAAGTAATGATGTATATAATGTGGGTGTATTGCTGATTTTGAAGTGGCGAATTAAATCTTCACTTTTCCATCAACAGATCTGCCTAAAATGACAATAATGCAAAGAAAAAGAAATCTTGGAGAGCATTAAAGAATGATATGTTTTCTGTGTTTTTCTTTGCTCCCTGCCGTTTCATTTTAAGAAGCTTTCAGTTCAACCTGGATGCTTTGTAAAACAAGAAAGCAATCTAATCCCTCCTCTCTGTGTGTTTCTGCAGCTCTTTGATGGAATCGAATGCGAGTTTCCCATGTTTTTCATCTACATGATGATTGACGGTAAGCCTCACTCTCTTCGCCGCCGCTGCTGTGATGCCTCAATGGGACGAGAGAGAAAAACCTGCTTACAGTGTTTTTGAAAGAAAATTACATTTTGGTTTATTTTGAAGAGACATTTTTTTAAAAAAACAAACTACAATTGATTCTTAAAACATATGTTTAACATGACAAAAGAGGTAATTTTTCAAAACAGAGAGTCATACGCATTCTGTATCCATGTCGCATTAAGGCTCTACACCAGGGGTGTCCAAAGTCTGTGGGCGTGATTAGTTGTTGTTAGCACTGGGAGAAGGTAGAAAGGCAATTTTTTTTTCTTTTTTCACAGATTATCCATGTCAGACTGTTACATCATAGTGATAATTACAACAAATATGTAAAAAAAAAAAAAAACAATGAATAAAATCTTGCAGGATTTACAAACCCATTTTCTAGAAACACTATAGACCAATTTGTTTCTTTCATAATAATCCTTGTTTAGTTTGTTGCTGAGCATACAAATATAAAAACAAACAAAAGAAAAAAATGAAATGAGGTTCTTTCTTTTAATTTCTTTTTTATTAAAACCCCTCCACTATCTCATGACCTGTTGGATAACATGTAAGTGTTTTTTTCAAGGTGACAGTTAAAGGGTTAAAAATCTAGTTTTTGCAGCCCATGTGGCAAAATGTGTGGACACCGCTGCTCTACAAAGCTGTTATAGTTCAAGTACAGAGGTTTGCTTCTTTACGGTCTAGTCAAATCCACCGTAGTCCATGGCTGGAGCAAGAGTTTAACTCAGAAACTCAACAGATTCACATATCTGCACAAAACTGTTCAACATCTCAGTATAAGTTAAAACTTCCTGTCTTGTCCTAACTCTAAAAAATAATCCAGATTATGGAAACTGGGTGTTTGTCTTCTCAATACAATGACACTGACACAATGGGAGTGTGCATAAATGTGTTGTTCATGTTGTGAGGACTAATTCAGTCACAAACAGTAGCACAAACTCTCAGCTCTGGGATTACCATCTGTCTCATAGCTACAGGCAGAGAGAGACAGAGAGCACAGCCCACACGCTCTGTGTGTCCTCACCATCCAGTCCGAAATGTGTCCCTGTCTCTTTAAGGTGTGTTCAGAGGAAATAAGGCACAGGTGAAGGAGTACCAGGACCTCCTGGAGCCCATCATCTTCCAGTCGTTCGAGGGTGAGTTTTCACGTAAGCGCACGTACACATCCAGCAACGGTTGATTTCTGTCTGTTTCTTTTGTTTTTCCAGTCATTTTTAACATGAAAAGAACGTTACATATATATACATCTTTTTACCTTTACTGCAGACATTATACTGAGGGGAGACGGTTGCACAATAGGGAAGTCAGCAGCTTGGCGTTTCTGCTGGTCCATTCAGAATAGACTAGCAATAATTAGAGTGTAGACAGGAAGGTGGTGTGAGACATTAGTTGCCTTCATAGAGTCTTTGTACTTGTTCTGTATAAATTAGCACCAACTCCTAAAGTTAATTGTCTGAGCTTTGGAGGTGAATCAAAAAGGTTTTTCTTTTGTTTCACCATTAATGTTAATGAGGGAGCAAAAAAAAAAATAAATCAAAACAAAAAAAAAAGAATTCATTGTCAGAAGAATTCATTGACTTTAATTGATTTGCTAAAGCATAAACATGCCGCCCTCTACTGTGAGTGTGGCTACTTATGTAGCATAAAACAGTAAAAATATATTGCATCAAAGATGACAAACACAAACAGAGTTTCTGCTGTAAGTTAGCGTAGTGATGCGTGTGTTTGTTCAGTCGCAGTTTCTGACCTAACAGGCATGAAAACCGTTTCACACCGGTGAATATTTTGAGAATCAGGTCAGAACTGACTTACAGCAGGAGATTCTCAGCTGGCATCGCACTCTGAAGATAATCTGGAGTGGCACGGTGGGGCAGGGGGATCACACAGGAGGACATCAGGTCAAATCTGCACCCTTACATTTCAATGTTCTTCCTTGTTTGTTTGTTGTTCAGAGCACATTTAGGAAGGCAACTCGTGTTTCATATCGGGATGTCTGTGTTTCCTTTATTTTCCTAAAATTGTTGCCGAATATATTATTGTTTATCTTCAGCTCCAGAAATGACAGCAAAATGCTAAATCATTCATTCCCCTTTAACTGTTTTTTCTTGTATTTATCAGAGCCATACTATGTGTATATTAGTAAAAGGATGGAACCTAATAAACTCTTTGCACATTGTTTTTTTTTTTAAAGAAATAAAAGGTTTAAAAGTATGCTTTACATTTACTTCCAGCCTCCCTGATTCAATACTTGGAGGAAACACATTTCACAGCTCTAACAGCTGAGGGGGTTTTAGAGTGAGCTTTACACATCTACATGCTGAAACATTCAGCTGTTCCTCCTTAGCGCCGGCTCAGTCTCATTCCTGCCAATAAACATGATCAGCTTGAGCCATAAATTCTGAATTGGATTTAGATGTGAACCAAGCTATTCTAACACTTTAATACGCTTTGATCTTAACCACTCAGCTGTACTGCTGGCTGTAGTTTGAATTTGTGTTTTCCATTTGTGTACCATAAGCAGTCCTCTGTGAGATGTTTAAAGCTAAGCTTAGTGTGTTAGAACCCATCCCTGCTTTAAACCTGAACTCAACATTGTGTTCCTTGTCCTTCGTAATTCTGTGATTTTTCTTTAAACTCTGAAATCTTTATAGAAAATCAGGAGATAAACTCAGATTAAATTGGCAGCTTTTGATGGATTTTATCTAGAGGGGACCAGAGTAAAAGGGGCTGAATGCAATTGCAGCTAACACACTATTAATGTAGAAAATCATGTATCATATCCTTCTGTTTACACTTTGTGTTGGTCAAGTGCAAAAAACCCCCAAAAAACATGGAAATTTGTTGTAAAGGTTCAAAAAGAGAAAAAGGGATGTTACTACTTTTGTAAAACCGTGTCGGCCATGTTTGATTGAAACTCTTTTTTTTTTCAGTGCACAAACAGCATGCTGTAAAATCTGAAGAATGATTTTTGTCCATTAAATATAATTTAGTCACCTGGAAAGTGGTCTGGAAAAGTCCTAAGCTAAGTGTTGAAGCAGCTCTGAAACATGTCGAGTCTCACTGGTAGCATGAGGCATGGAAATAGAGAGAGCTCGAGTCAGCAAATAGAAAGAGTCCAGGTACATGATTCAGCTTAGAGTTCAGCACAAAAATCAGACTATAGTGGTCATTGAATTCAACTGAAAAATACTTTATTTATCCCAAGGGAAGATAAATGTTACTCTAATTAATATAAAGACTGATTGTGGATAGTAATGTCCAATTCCACATTTTTTCTCACTGAAATATTTCTAATAAAAAAGGATTGCCGTTATGTTTAATGCAGAACCTTCTTAACTAGTCCATGTTTGTATCTATACCAACTAAGGCATGAAGCTGTTTCTCTAAAGTTCTCTAAAGTGCACAACTGATTTATAAATGACTCCTTTAAGCTTCATTCTCTGTGCTGCGTCGATTTAGACGTGTTTTACTCAGAGACACAGATCCAGAGAGGATGTGGTCTATGTAAACACGGCTTTATTGTTTTTGTTTTGTTTTGGGTTTTTCTTTGACAGGCCACGCTGTGATCCCTAAGTACTACTATGTACCAGCCGACTTTGTGGAGGCGGAGCAGAACAAACATGGAAGCCAGAAGCGTTTCCCTAGCAACTCTGGTCGTGATGGCAAGATGTTCCTCTGGGGTCAGGCCATGTACAACATTGCTAAGCTGCTAGGTGTGTTTCTGAAATTGTTAACATAACAACAGTTTGTCATGCAGTTATGATTTTAAGATTCCTTAAATCCATCATTACACTAAAGTTAAATGCTAAGAACAGCTATTGATCAGTATTTTTTTCCCTTTCTGTAAATCTTTCAGTGGCTTTTATAATCTTTTGTTTCTGCACATGTGTGTTTCTTAACTTTCCAGTGGATGAGCTGATCAGCCCTAAAGACATCGACCCCATCCACCGATACGTCCCACGGCAAGACCAGCGCAACGTCAGCATGAGATACTCCAATCAGGTAATCTCCCACAAACAAGTGTGATGTCTAACAATACAGAAATCTGAGATTCATTTTTGTTATAAGTCAATAGGAATTAACCTAATATCTTACTTATTATTACCTCTGTGCTCCTCTTTTTCTTCATTACTTACGTGTTTATCCTTGGAGAAATAAGGGAAAATTACTAATGATCAATCTCAAATAATTACCCTAGTTGTGCTTTATAAGTGAGTCTCCCCACACAATCATAAACACTGAAACTGTTCCATTAAAATTACATTTTTAATAACGTCTATTAAGGTAAAGCATGAAATCGTGAACATGGAAGCATAACTCAGCAATGAAAATAAAACACTGGATCAGAGACTAATAAAACTAGCAGGAAGCCGGACTACGCCGCAGGGGATTCTGGGTAAACGCAACCAAAACAGACACACAAGTCTAAGAGCTAGAGGGAGAAATGCCAAAGACGAAAGAGAAATCCTACAACCGCTAAAATCTGACGCCACTATGTTTATGTTTACATTTCGTGAAGAAGGAAGTCTCCCTCAGTGTCTCGTTTGGATGTTTTAGCTCTTGGTTACAGCGCCACCACGGGCGAGGAGGTTGGTTTGGTTCATTTGACAATGCAGTGTGAAAGCAAACCGCAGCAGCTGAAAATGTAGCAAATATTGTAACTTTGGTTCCCAATCAAACCGACTCTACAGGAAGATAGCAACTTAGCTTAAAATGACAGATTACCAAAGACTCTACAAGGTTCTGAGTGGCTTTATCATCCTTTTCTTTCCAACACTTGTTCTCTGTGTTCTCACCATGTTCTTCCCTGTCTAAGCTCTACTTGTGCTCTCGTGTCTCCTTGAATCATGTTCTGGACTGTTCTTCACCCCACCTAGAAAATCCAGTTTGACATCAAAAGATAAGCAAGCTATGTTTGAAGCCTCCGCAGTGTGGTCATCGTCCTGTGAGGCAGACTTTATTCTTCCCAGTTTTGGTAGCAAGGCTGTAAATAAAAAGAAGCTCAGGTGCTCTTTGTAATTTTTGTAATTAAAAAGGAGCATTTAAGGGCTTAAAACGTTTAAATGAAGCTGATCTGTTCCTGTGTAAAAATGAACCTCCTTGGTTTAAGCTGTTCCCTCTCCTGGAAGGAGATTCAGCTGGAAGAATAGGATTACACACCGGCCTAAAAAACACTAAATATTCATGCTGGACCGACTGTTGGAGACTCTGCGGACTTACATTAGCAAATAACATTTCACATTTTTTTGCGATTGACCCTATGTGGGTCCATTTTTTTTTAGAGAAATGTTCGAGGTCCTGGAAACGATCTTCAAAATGAAAATATAATTTTAGTTTATGGCAATATATATGGTACATTGGGAGGATATGAACTACAAAGAAAGGTTAAATTCCTCCTTGGAGTGCTATTGATGGCAGTAAAAAAGGGCATAACCCGAAAATTGTCTAAAATAAAAACAGTGGACTGATTTCATGTAGTATTTTTGTCATGGAAAGAATAACTTTTAGACTGAAGTCACAAGGAAATTGGTCAAAGCGGTTGAACTATGTTGAAAATCTCAGATACTGATTTAATATAATTATCTAATTTTAATGTAAGAAATTTTAAATATTTTTTATTTCTTCTTTCCCATTTCTCCAAATAATGTTGCAGATTGCTTCCTTGTTAGGTTTATTTATAATGTACAAAAGCAAAAAAATAAATCAATCAAATATAAATGACCAAATATAAGCTCTAAATGTTGCAAATTGTTCTATGAAAATAAAAATTCCATGAAAAGAAGTTGATGTTTAATGTCCATGTTTCTGTTGAAGAACTTTTTTTTAATTATTTTATTTTAAACTTTCAGTCTCGTTGTTTCTGCTCTCTAATCCCTTTTTCCTCCCCAAAGACTCAGTTTCTGGCTCATATCAAACTCTCTGTTTTGCCCATCTCTGTTCTTAAATACATTTTTTTAAAGATCTCCCTCCTGGGTTCCTCACGTGCAATGAAGTCTTAATTGTGTTTCCCTAAATCAAGAGCAAACCAGCGGATATTATACATATACATGTATTTTTTTTTACCTTGCCAGAGGCCGACCTGGCAGATGAGGATTAAACCCAGCCTATTTATTTCTCTAAATGGCAATCACGATGAGGTTTAATCCATATCGACTATGGCTGGCAGCTCCGAGGATCACACTGATGAAAGCTGGAGATACATATTCACCTGCTTCATAAAACCATTCCTCCACCTCTATATTCCACCTGTTTTTGTTGCCTGGGCGATAAGACAAAGCTGGAACAAGGCACACGGAGAGGATAAGGCTTTAGAAGGTATGACAATTGGCAGAATAAATCCAAATATCAGCAGAGGGAACAAAGGAAATGTTTTTATTCAGACGGCCTCTGCGTTTGAGTTTCTTACTGTCTCCTGTCTCGTTGTAGATAACAATGTTTCACTTTGCGACGGTGTCAGGTGGATCTTTTTTTACGCTTGTAGGAAACCGAGCGCAGCGTCGAGCGTTTGAAATGCGATGGAGTCAGACTTTTACATCCACTCACCGTGGTTAAGAATGAAATGTTTCTTCTGGACCTTTTAATAAATGTGATTTTAAGCATTTTCTCTTTCAGATTAGAATGATTACACGTTCTAGTTTCTATTGCAAATATTCTAGTGCACTTGAAATAAGACAAGACTGACTCACATGTAACTCTATAGCGAGATAGTTACTTGTTTTAAGTCAATAATTCCTCAATATTGATGAAAAAGAACCAAGTTCTACTGGCAGATTATTTCCCTTATAACATGGCAAAACGATGGAAATGGGTTTTTCGATTGATTTGGATCGTTTGACGCAGTGCGGTGTGAACGCGAGCCGCAGCAGCTGAAACTGGTCCCAAATCAAGATGAGTCTACCAGACTATCAGGTGTGAAAACACCCCAAATCAGTTCAAGTGGCTTCTGCCAGTTTTGCTCGTCAGAGTTTCCAAAAACTTCCTGGTGGCTACAAAAAGCGTTTTAACCCAGTGCCGGTGGAGGTGTGTACTGTTTGAGCCTGAATGCATAATTTTGATCCTCTGAAGATTAGAGAGAAACACAATAACTTCAAACTTGCACATCCACTTCCTTTTTATGAGTTTATTGAAGCTGCTTGTTGCATAGTCAGTCCACCCTCAAAGAATAACAATGTAGATAAATAATTTCAAGCCCCAAATCCACACCATGCTTATGTAGTGATGAAACTTCTGCCCAGCACTGTAAATAATCAGGTTGTTCCAGTGCTGGCAGAGCAGGGAACATCAGCTGTTAAAATCCTGACCCTTATATATAACAGGGGTCCATATAGATCTGATTTAAAATCTTAGAAATCAATAGAAAATCAGCGTTGACTTCTTTCTGTGGAGCGTGATTTCTCCCAGTAGGAAGGAGGAGTGAGGATGTGGCGTGCCGTTGCTCTTGGAGACCTGCCTCTATGAATTCAGCATGTAAACTAGCTTCCCCTGGGAGCAAAAACTGGCTCCTGTCAGGTCGGAAGCATATTTTGTCAAGATTATCAAAAGTTTTATCACAGCCGGTTTATGTTGGATGTGCTTAGAGTAGCGGCGGTGCAGCTCGCTGTGAGCCAGGCCTCTGATGGTAGCAGTCACCACCCAGCATGCGACTACATGAACAAAGACCCCCACCCAGAGCCGGATGGGGTTTTTTAAACCAAAATCCTTCCATGGAAATGGGGAAAGAATTTTAAGTGTACTTTCTCTCTGGGAAATGTGTGAAAAGCTTTGGTTTGTTTGGCTGTGGCGTGTTCTTTCCATCAGCATTTGGAATGAGAGTTAGACTCTGAAGCCATTATTAATGAACTTACTGATCAGATTTGTGATCAGTGGCAGCTGCAGTGGCACTTCTGGTGACAGCTGCCACAGCTTGGTAGAGGCAGCTTCTGGCTTTTGTGACAGATAACACAGCTTCTGTGGCCGAGTGAATATGAATAGGTTCATTTTGAAGAAATCAATAAAAAGAAATAAGAACATATACATGATTTACCACAAAAGCCGTGGCATCTGTTACTGAAACCATGGCGTCCATCAAATGCCACGGCATCTGTCACTAAAGGTGTGTTACCTGTCACAAAAGCTGGAAGCTGCCTTTACTAAGCTTTGGCATTTTCCAGAAGTGCCACTGACACTGCCATGATTTGAATTTGCAGTCTCTGCTGCTGTTTGTGTTCTGTTAAAGAACTGTTTTCATCCACTGTTGTGTTGCTCTAAATATCCATTACCACCAGATAATCAGTGCCGTTTGTGTACACACACATCCAAATGTTCTGTTTTAGGTTCATCTTCAGCCTTAAAAATGCTACAGACAACATGATCAGAAAAACCTTTTAGCGCCGACAGTTGGCCAGGGAATAATTGAGATGGATTTTCACAAACGTGTGCAATTCTAAATCTGTCTCAAAACAACACAGAGCCGGCCGGCCGGCTGTCCACTGATGGACGAAAACAAGGCAGCTGTGCTGATGTTATGTGCTGCATTGAGTGAATATTATAGGCACTACAAATATGCCAATAGTGATCAGAAGTTTATAGGTGTATTGGCTATTGGATTGTGTTTCATCCATATTTATTTAAGTGATGTAACAGTTCACATATTCATACCGAAAATACCTGGTCCCCAAATGTTGGTTTAGTTCACCAATTCCTCAAATGATTCGAGTACCTCAATTGTTAAAATCACGGTTTTGGAGCGAATGGTAGGAATGGCGCTGAGAGAGAGGGAGAGATCGATTCGATTCCTCGGATAATCGTAAGATAAAATATCCTAACTGTAAGCCTTTCTTACAGTCGCTATCATACTTTCTGCTATAGTATTAGGTTTTTGTGAGGTTTTTCCATGTATGTTAATATCTCATTGTGACATATCTGAAGTTTTACATCTTTTTCTTTAGGATAAAAATGCACCACAAACCTATGATATAAACAGAAACTTAAGTAAGAAAAAAAAGAAAAAATACATCCAAACTATTTGAACTATTTCAAATAGTTTAGTTATCTGATGATAGTTATCTGACAACTTTACTTCGACAGAGTTTGCAAATGACCGTCGTTTAAAGCCGAAATACTTCCACACAAAAGAAACCGACCCAAGTTCTTCTTGTCTATCATCCTTAAATAACATGTCTTGTTTTGCTGTACCTCCTCTGCACACGGCGGTGTAGCAAAGAAAAGTGTCCCCAGGAAGCAGCTTACGGCAGTATAGAGATGTATGAAAACACTAAAGGCGTTACCAACCAATGAGCAAGAGATTTTTTATCTAACAAAAGCTTTTTTATGAGGATTTGAAAGAATTTTAACTCAAATGATATGGTATTTCTGCTTTTTATGACGTCCTCCATCTGAAAGGAGGCACTCCTCGTGTTTTCTCACATCTCCAGGCCATTGGAACGTTTTGTTAACATCCCTCCAGGCCTTGCTGAGAAACCCAGCTGCATCTTATCACCTTTCCAACCACGCATTGTAGCCCTGACAGAAAATAAACCCTTTGCCTCACAGAAACTCGTTGCAGGTGATTTGCTCCTCTACTTTTAGAGTTTTATAGAAAATCTTAGTATTGATCTGTTCGCAGATTTCATTGTACAAAAGGAGAGCGAGGAGGTGTTTTTATTTATTTATTTTTTTTCCATCTTTGAGAACATGAATTCCTCGAATTAACCATTTTCCTCCAGGCACCTGCGGCCTTGCCCTCAGTCTGAACAAATTAAGTGTGATTGTTTATTCATGATGCCGGGGGGGGGGTCAGCTGGGCACGTTGTGGACGACTTTCCACCTTCACGAAGCAACATTTTTCCTCCAGCTCTCTTTGTTTTCTCTCTCTCTTACTGTTTCACCTTAGCCTTTTAGTCCATATTTCTCTTTTATGTCAATTTTTCTTTTTTTTTCTTTTTCTTTTGAATCTCAGCCCTTGCACCTTTTCTGGCTCAGCCAGACACTTAGCTTTCATGTTATGTTGGCAAGGAGACCCGAGATGGGTTGGGAGGAAAACACAAAAGTGAGAAAAGAAGTAAAGGGATGAAGTAAAAGGTGTTTTTGCCACTTTTTCTGATGATTATTTTGTGTTTTAGTTGTGTGTGTGGGGGGCGGGGGGTAAATGTTGTGTGCTCAAACGTCTGGTTGACTCTTCATCACTGAAGTCCAGCGTTTTTGTCTCCAGGCAGGAAGCAAGCGCATGGCCATGCTGAGCTCTCACATGCTGTTAGGAACTGATTTTAACACTTATTGTTCTCTCTGTACACATATATGGAAGTACTCATGTCTCAGAGTGAGAGTAAAAGAACATACAATGCTATTAAAAAGTATTTGCCACCTTAGAGATTTCTGTTTCTGTATCACTTAAATGTTGCTATTCAACAAACAAAAATAACCCAACTAATTGACAGTTTTCAGATGAGGATTACAAAAGCAATTATATGAATTCAGTTCATCTTATATGATAACATATTCCGTCCCCTAAAGCTAGCAGAGGTTGACGAGAATGGAGAATAATTTTAATTCAGCCACATAGGAGAGCTTCTGTTATAAATTGGAGTGGGGGGGGACTAATAAAAAAAAACTTACTTGGACTTTTATCAACCGATCTATTTGCAAAATTGTCATTTTTGATAGCACCCCCAAAATGATGCAACCTAATACATCATCGGTCTTCCTACAGAAGAATGGAGTTTAATTCCCCCCCAAAAAATCTTTCCATTCAAGATGGAAAACCAGTTTTTAGAACCTCAGTCCAATATTTCCACCTTGCTTTGTAAAGTACATTGCACTTATTGCCTTGTCATAAGTGCATTAATGCTGATGGAATCTAAATAGTTTATATTGCAGACATTTGAGGCGTTCTGCAATGCAGTAAGGAAACCGACCTGTGTAGTTAGCTTAATTTTCTCTTATTGTTAAATATGTGCTGTAATATAGGTTGTTATGCTCTTATCATCAGTACTAGAGAATATTGGAGCATTTCAAACAGAATTTAAAACAAAATCATGCAGAACTTCTGAGCTGATCCACAAATAGTCTACACTTACTATTATGAGTTAATCGTGTAAATTATGTATTATTTCAATACGTACTCTATATTAAAAAAAATATATGTTCTGCAGATTTCCCCACGTTTTATGATGGATCACGTCTGCGTCGTGGCGGTCTCTGCGGATTGAAGTGCAGCAGTTCAAACGTTTTGCGTTCGACAGGGAGGAAGTTGTAATTCTGTTGGTGTATGAAGCATTTATGCAACTTTAATGCTTTCCTGACGTACGAGAAACTTTTCTACAGTAACGAACTGCAAGCTCTTATTGTAGTGGAAGGTTATGTACGACGCCAAACACTTTAAATATGCATGTTTTCTATGTGACAAATGGTGGAAAATCTGATGAAAAGTACAGCTGCAGTGCAGCAGGTTCTTCTGTGTTAAGGTAATTCAGTCCTGCTGAAAAGCTGAGTCACTCCCCATGTGCATGAATGTGACGTCACTTATGGGACCTTTAATGCAAGTTTTAGCCATTAGAACCAAACTGTCTTTTTGCAGAAAAAAGAAAGTTGTACAGTATAGAAAGGCCTTTAAACAGCTGATAAACTTGTACACTTAAAATAAATAACATTTCTTGACTTGGACTATTATATTCTGCAGGTTATGTTTAAAATAAATAACAGCATAAAATCTACTTTTTAAACTTTACATCATGTTATAATGTTACTCCCTCTTCATAAACATACGTGGTGTGTTGCTTCGATCCTCTCATGAACGTTTGAGAAGCCTTTGAATCTCCATGGCAACCATTCAGCCTGGGGGGGGGGGCAATTTCAACTTAGATTTCTTTTAAGACACATTTTATATAGAACGACAACTGAAGTTAAAATGATTAATTGATAGTGCTGTAAAATGATGCTACATGCCTGGAAAACACATAGTCCTAGGTGTTTAAAAGAGAGATAATTTGAACTGTTTCCTCCATCAATAATCCCTGGATAACTTTTTGCAGAGCTGGAATTAAGCAGCTTGTTTGCTTGGTGTAGGTGAAATGTCTAAATGATCTGCGTAAATAAGATGTTAAGATATGAAATGTGAGATGTGACAAGGGTGGACATGTGTATATGTTGATATAAAACAGTTATTGAAAATAAAAAGTAAAAAACAAAAAAGAGAGAATTTATTATTGAAGAGGATTAGTGTTGTTGTTGTTTTTTTTTTTTTAAATATATATATATATCTAAGTTGGAGCTAATGAAACGTAACGTTTTATTTCTGTTCATGGACCAAATCTGCAGAACAATCTGCCTAAAGAAACCAAAGAGAGTGGATCGATTTTCACTTTTACAAAAATAATAAAATATGACATGCTATCAAGCTATAATGAAGCATATTGTCTCAGTAGAGTGCTGTATCATTGCAAAGATAATATATCTTTTTATCTTAATGATGATATTTTATATTCATTGCTTGTTTTGTATTTACAGATGTATCTATATGGACATTTGATTGATGCTTAGCTGTTTATGGGATAGCAAATGGACTTTTGAGCGACTAGGTGGAATTTATTTATTTTTTTTTCTTCCAGCTATCGTACTCTTTCATTTAAAACTGTTTTGTTAATAACAACATGTGACATACTCGTTTTAAACTCAAAGTCAAATAAATAAATAATCCATTACGGAGGCTTGCCAAATGAAAGCAGGAATGAAATTAAACTAATTGCCGACTAGTCGGCCAATCAGGAAGATGATTGCTCGGTTGCTTTTGGCTGTAGTTCCTGATGAGTCTGTGTTTAGCTGTGACTTTACTTTGTGGAGAAAAGCAGAGCTCCGTGATCTGCAGCAGCGGTTCTCTGTGGGGTTTTCGGTGAACAGCCGCGAGGTCTGAGTGGGTGAGTCGGATGGAACGCACCCCGAGTAGCAGGGCATGACATCCCGCTGACAGACATGCAGTATGACTCAGCGGGCGAAGTAACCGGCGCATCAGAGAAGTCATGAATGGCAATGAAAGAGAATTAGTTGCTTATTTCTCTTATGTCACACTCTTGCTTTTAATGTGGCTCCCTTAATGTCCTCAGCTTTTCAGAAATGCTCACGGTGTCATTGTGGCTTTCTCAGTCTGTCTTTTCGCCTCCTTTGTCGTTCACTCCTTCTGTCTCTTTGAATTTTCCTCCGTTTTTTTTTTTTGTAAATTCACCGAAAGCGTATCCCACTCCACAAACATGCAGGAAAGGCATGTGGGAATTAAAATAATCCACCACTTAGCTGTGGAGTGGAACACTTCAAATAAAAATTCTTTGATTTAGCCAAAGATCGCACGGTTCTGTGAAGAAAAGGGTTGATGGGGGAAAAACAACTGTGTTCCAGAGGTAAAATATGGGTTTATAGAGGCCACTGGATGTGTTCTTGTATATATATTGTATATATCAGCAGACATCAGGAGCAAAGATCAGGAGCAAAGACAATACATGATGCAACATTAACAGGAACCAGAACAGAATCCAGCGCCTCCTCCAGTACGAACCCAGCGGAGTCAGATGAGAGCCACCAGAGCACCGCCGCTCGATGCAACATTTAGCAGCTTTCAGCTCCAAGCCTGACAGCTCTCTCCCACACGCCCTCATTATAACACAATGCAGGTTCCCCCAACACCACCTGAGCAAAGATGTCAGAGAAAGCCGCAGACTAACGTTGGACAGCCAGAGAGTGTCCATCTGTCCGAGGGATTTGGAGGAGATGAAGGCTGAAACTTGTTCCATGAAGTTTAACTTCAACACCGTTTCTCTGAATACGCGATGCAGTTCAGAGCTACTGTTTTCACTGTCTGACTTGGAAGTAGTTTCAACTTTTCTTGTTTCAAGCTGGTTAGGATTGACTAAAAGATTTTTTGTTACTATTCTGGCATGATTTTTTTGTTTCATGTCAGAATAATGAAAATAGAAAGAATTTTCTATACTTTATTTAAGGATCCCCATGAGTCTCACCCACAGTAGAGACTCTTCTTCCTGGGTTTCTCACCACAAACATTACAATAAAATTGTACTTTTACAAACATCACAAACAAAAAGAGACATAATGAAATACCTTAAGTCACAAACCAAATTAAAACACAAAATTCAAATCAACCACCTCAACAGCTTTAACATTTTACAAACTTTACACGAGGACATCATGAAAGAAAACACAAAATTTCAGCAATTTCAAAAGGGTTTGAAACAAACAAAAACAATACTTAGGTATAAATTCACCCTTTTCCATCAATCCAGTTTTATCAATTATAGATTTTTTTAAGGTTCTATGTCCTTTTTTTTTATTTAGTAGCTTGTATTTATCAATATCACTTTTCCTTTAATCAATTTGAGAAAGTGCAGGTGACTTTGTCAGGTTCTGATGGATCAGTTCACAACATTTGATTTAATTTTGAAATCTCTTGTTGACGTATTTAGGACACCTAAAACAAACTGATTCTTTGTGTTGGCAGCATTTCTTTTTTATGGCACAAGTCATTTATGTTCTGCAAACTTCATTTTTTGTAATTTTGTTGCTGTACATCAGCTTTGGATGTTATTGCTAAATCTCTCTTAAGATGGATACTAAGAATAATAACACCATGTTTTTTGTGTACTGATGATTATGGTGAAATAGCAGATAGATTTTCGTAATGGTTTGAACTTTCTGGCCTTAAATTATGTCTAGAAGACAATTATGCAGATGGTATCAGTTAAGGGGGAAAGGCTTTTGCATATTTATGTGGCTCACTGTGGTTGTGTCTCACTGGGAACATTAGTCCTGTTGCAATTGGTGATTCCAACTTCCTCTCACTGCAGGGCGACGGGCCCTGGGCATGTTGCCTGCTGATATGCTCATGTTGTGGACATGGCTCTTTGAGTGATCACTTTAGCAGGAACCTTTGTCCATTTATTGTCTTGAGTTCTACCAGCTGTGTGTAAGAGTCCTGTCTCCTTAATTTTGACCGTTAAAGTTCAGTTTGTTTCACGTAATCGAGGTTAATGTGCTTGTACATTTTAGTATGAGCACACAATATTTAGCTAGTAGGCACTCAACTTTGAAGTAGGATTCAAGAATCTATTTGGCGGTTCCAAGGTCTGTCACAAACACCCCAGCATTCTTCACACATCGCTGTTGAACAGAGGTAATAAAGACGTGTATGAGAAAGATGACCTAAACCTGATTTTGGGTGCATTCACACCAGCCCTTTTAGTCCATTTAAGTCAAACTCTAGGTCAGGGGTGCCTTCCAGGACCGACTTAGGGTACCCGTGCTCTAGGTGGTTTATGTAGAAGGTCCGGTTCATTTGGGGAGATGTGAATGCGTGATTAAACACTGAACTGTGATCTGCCTAAAAACCTAAGTCTCGGTTCGGTTGAAGTTAACTCTGCTGAGGTTAGAATGCACATGTGAATGCCAAGTGGGATGGGAAACCGCTCCAAAAGCAGGAAGTGGGCTACAGCATAGGGCATTCTGGGTAAATACAACCAAAGCAAAGGTGGGAGTCTACCACTGGCGGTAGAAATGATTCTTGGTCTTTTACCACCGACAAAAGAGACGACAACTACTAAAGTCTGACGCTACTCCAGTTTGATTTACATTTTGTGAAGAAGGAAGTTGCTTTATAGTTGCTTTAATACATCTGACATTCAGTATTTTCACAATGCATTATAGGTAGGTCTTTAAAACAAAGTTATGATTCCTGCTTTGTTATGCCATCCTTGTGCGACATTGAAATTCAGCTCACTCAGTGCCTCTTGTCCTTTCCATCTGATTGATTGATTGATGGGTCAGTGGAGTAATTACTGTTGAAAGATATGCAGAAACTCCACATGAACTATTCCCATGGTGGTGTTTATGAAGACAACATGAGGTTTTCTGCTGTACGCACTCCCTCTGCAGCCTCAGGAAGGTGAAACTCCAGTGACATTTACATGCAGAGACGCTTCATCAGCATCAGAACAAGTTCTGTTTCAGTAAAACAGCTATTCTCCATTATCATCCTGTTGGTCTGTCTCACTGAGGCATGTTTACGTGGAATGGCACGGAACAGAGACGAACATTGAACCGAGTGGCACCAGATACGTACAGCGGCGTACAAATCACAGGTCAGCGGCAGGACAGTGTTGCATAATCTAAACATTTCCCACGTGTAAAGAGCGCAGTGACACCTTCAGCAGCGTTAAGCAGATGGACACAGGGATGTGTCTGGTCCAAGGGTGCACTCTCATGCGCAGCTCACTACATCACACCATGTTCCAGCCTACGTCCACTTCAAACCAGCCCCACGAACGGAATCACACGCGTTAGTGCCAACATGCACCCATTTCCTCATTCTCTTTCTGTAGCCTTGGCTACACACACACGCACACACACGCCGATGCACAGTGTGCTAAGCCATGCTGTTTGCCAAATGGCCAAGTGGTGGGCAGGAAATGTTGAGCCCAGTGGTCTGTGACAGTAAAAGCCTCACAGAGACAGCCATTGACCTTAACCTGCAGGGAAATGGACATCACTCACACACTCAAACACTTTGCAAGCATTAACACTGGAAACATCAACCATGCTCTAATGCACCCTCTGCTTACACCCGTACCAATACATCCACAAGCTGCTGCTGCTGCTGAAAACTCCTAAAAGTTGAGAGTTCGTGTTGGCCTCAGACAGAACTTTGCTTTCCCTGTCCAGTTACAAGCTGTTCTCTCCGCCTTGGACCCCATTAGAGGCGTCTGATTGGTTTTGGCCCTCGTGTTTCTTTTTGTCGTTGCTGCCGACTTGCTCCACTGTCCACCGTCTTCCTGTTAAAGGTTAATGCATCGCTGAGAGACAAAAGGAAACGTGAGCTGCCAGGAAGCATAACCTCAGGGAGCACAGGCGAGGACACTGGGGAGAAATCAAATGTTTGAACCTGCTGCACTCATTTCATCCAACCTCCTCCCCTGTTGCTGTCACATCCTTTTGCACATTACGGTGCATCAGAGTCTCCCGCTACCAGAATCGGTGTGTTAGGTGAATGCGGGGAGTGTGAGCGGTGCCAGGTGTGCTGAAAGGCAGCATCTGGCCTTCTATTAGCTGCTTGTTGATGGTTACTGCTGACAGTGAATGCGCCAGGGCTTCACAACTGCAGCTGTTTTCACTGCACTCTGCATTTGTCGGCTTTTCTCTGCTCCTAAGGACTGTAACACCGCATGAGAAACAGAGCCTGTTTATTTGATTTAAACCTAAAAAGATTGTATTTGCTAAAAGGGGCTAAACACAAAGGCACATCAAAATCAGATTATTTTCCTTATACTTTCTGAATAAAACAGTTTGTGGTTTGTACCTGTAGTGTGACATGATCTATTCCAGTGTTATAAATACCAACTGGATAAGAAGGAAACTGTGCTGCCAGGCAGATGCTCCAGTTCAGCTCAACTGTTGGTTTTTGCCTCCTACCTGCTGACCAACAGATTCTTTACAAATAACAAGCAATGACTGAGAACTAAAGTCTGAAGTCGTATGAATTTATAGCCACAAAAGGAGTTTTCAACTGGCAGTGAATGGACACAGCCATTAATCTAAAAATGCTAAAAGTGCTAAATTAAAAATTTGTTCCGTTGTTGGTGCATTATTATTCTTGCTAACTTTGAAAACATTTAGCTGAGCTTCCATTAAATTACATTTTTGGGCTAAATTCTAAAGCTCTAATTTACTTACTGTTTAATAAGCTTTCAGTTGAATAAAGTTTGATTTTTTTTATTATTATTATTTTGTTTAAGAATTCAAGCTTCTATTTTGAAGTGAGTGACGACTGTCTGTCTAATCACATTGTGTTTCTTTTTTCTTCCAAGAAACATTTTTGAGTAATTTGCAAGTATAGAAGAAACAAACAAACAAATGAATGACATATACGAATTGTTTTGAGAGCTTTTATGTTGGTACTCCTCACGTTCTCCAGGCGACATGCGGTGCAGCAAATTTATTCTGCATAGCTAAGTTTTACAGTTAACAGTTAATAGCCTACTGATGATGTGCGTGCTTTCTGACCAATGCCCTGCAGTGGTCAATCAGACAAAATCAGCAAGAGTTAGCAATATTCATCAACTATAAAACTGAAACCATGAGTGAAAAGTCTGTTCCAAAGAATCACTTCCTGAAGCACAGCTGTGTAGACAGATGAGGAATGACAAATTTGACCCTTTGGAGGGCAACATAACACATGTTGACATCAACATGGCCACCTCTGCCAGGTGATTGGTTGATCCCACAGCGAAGTAACTCACCAGAAGAGTACACCACTGGAATGAGCAATTCCCCTCCGAAACAGTTGGTAGCAGCAGTTACGCTATCTTTATGTGGTGCTTCGACCACATAAAGATAGCGGCATATGTATTTGCTTCAAGAAAATATTTTTTTGTCAATTATTAGGAAATTGTAAATGTTGTGCTCCAAAGTGAGTGAGCAGCCTGGACAACCCTTGTCTTCCACATGTTGGTGTTGCGCTTTAGCGTTAGTGGAACTAATGTTCAAGATTAGTGCTTTAGGGTTAGCACAGCTAACATCTTAGCTTAAGTCAGTTGCGCTAGTATTACCTACCACTGGCAGTTGGTGTTGCTTGTCTCGAACCTATCCTGTCAGCTTAGTGGTGTTGCTAGCCACCTGTCGAAGTGGCCAGCAACAACCTGCTGGCATGGAAGCGTCCAGCATGTGGGTGACCACTGACCAAGTCCTCTTTGCCAGGCAGCAAAGTGCAGACAGGAGATTGACATGCAGACAGGAAAGTAAACTTTTAGTCTGGTGAAGTTTTGTTGGCGAAAACAGCAAATAGCCCTGCTATTCTTAACAACTGCAGGGGGGCGGCTAAGTATACGTTAGGAAGTGAGACAATCACTGAATGAACATAGTAATTTACTGAATGGAAATCCCCACTGATGACAGGCTGCCTGGTGGGAGAGATTGAACTCTTCAGATAGGTTCTTAGCTGCAGCTTAGTAACAGAAAGCAAGAACTGCATTTGTATTTGTATGCTCTTTATGTCTCTCTTACCTCCTGAAGCATGAATGGAAAGGGTCCTAATATGTGCGCTTGTCTCTGAACTGAATTAATTCCAGCACAACTGACTTTTATTTTATTTAGTTTTCAGAAGTGCAGCGTCTGTGAAAGAGGTAAAGGTTAGGATGTGCTCAGTCTGCTTAGAATCCCTGTCACAAAATCCTATTTTACCTGGAGAGATCTATTAAATAAATCATTAATTTTTTTTTCTTTCATCCTTACCTGTGATTAAACTTCAAACATGGCTCCCAAAAGGGCTGACATCATCATTCAGACGAGGTTTGCAGAGGTTGGATTATTATCACAGTTAGACTAACAGAGAGTTTGCAGTGAGCAGAGCTGCTTTAGTTTATGGCAGCAACGGTGAACTGAAGCATATGAAGGTGTGTAGGTATATATACCAGGGTCACCTGGGCACTTTACGAGCCTTCTTTGGTACTTTCTTGTCTATCAGGCAATTCTCAGTCGACAACCTACTTGTGATCTATTTAAGTATCCCTTGGAGATGTGTTTCTCAGAGTGGCGGCCTCCAGATGGCCTCAGAAAGCTGGAGGGAAAGTTAGAAAAATAAACAATGCAGAAATTAAAAACATTGAATCAAAAATTTTTTTTTTATCATAAAATTTCATCCAATACTTGTCAATCATTGTTAAAAAAATATAAGTTGGGATAATTTATTTAAGCATTATTTCCCATTCTCATCTGTCTGATTGGCTGCCAGTCAAATTCACCAAGCTGTTTTCCTCCTGTAGTGCAGCGAGCGTGAAAGGAACAGGCTTCTGTCAAAAAACCCACCAAAAAACCACAATAACTCCAAGCCAACAAAAATGTTAGAGGCAGCATATACTGTATGCTAAATATAATAATTATTGAATAGTGAATAAACATTGTGATGTGTCTTTACATGTCTGTTGGTTTGCAAACCGTTTGGGAACGCATGCCTTAGAGGATTAATAGTTACTACGTACTTATGATCTCAGGTTTATCTAAGTCTTAGCTGAAATGGTTAAAGGAGGATTTCATCCACTCATTTGGGTTTTTTTCTTTTCGAATGGAAGAGGCGCCAGATTGACTGGAAAATGACAGAATTAATTTTGTTCATTGCTTTTCAATACAAATTACAAGTATGTGAGGCTGATTCAATCTAAAGAACTTGTTTTTAAAAATGCACTCCTGTATTTTATTCACATCATAACTCATTCTGTCTCCATCTCTATTTCATTTTGTGTTTTTTATTTTTATTTTGATAGTTCCCAATTTGAAAAAAAAAAAAAATACCTGCTTAAATATGTAAAAAAAAAAAAAAAAAAAAAACATTTACAAATCAGCGATGTTATACCACCAAGTAAACAGAAGAGGTCATTGAAATGTTGGGCATCTTTTAACACCGCACTACATCGGCAAAATGGGCATTATCGCTTCTAACGCGCTCCATCTGCTTCCCAAAGATTGTAGTTATGCTCCTATGCCATTTTGAATCTTCAGAGTGCAGCCTGGCACAGAGACGGGGAGCATAATTCTGTTCCAGGGTCATTGTCAGGCTGCATGCCTGCATTAAAGCTCATCACAATAACACACACTGGCAAGTTAGATTCACCACAAGTCTATTTTTTTTTTTTTCTTCCCAGCGTTGTGTTTGTCATTTAAATAAAAGGGGGAAAAAATGACTTTCAAAGTTGAAGATAAAGAAAGATTGAACTTTTTTTTTTTTTTTTATCCAACAAAACATCACATGCACAATTCTGCCAGACAGCCCGTCACCATCAGGCATTCATATTTTGGCTGCATGTATATTTATTTTTCACTGCGGCGCTGGCGTCATTGCGCCCCCCTCTGCATCTCCCCGCTCACACAGACAGTAGTAATCAGGCCACTTATCTTCCCCCAGCCGCTCGGCTCTCCAGGCCTGGTATCAAACAGAGCGGCTCTGACAAGCTGGGACTCCTGTAGCTCATACCGTGGCTCGCCTTTAATATCAATTGATCCCTCCTTCTCCTTCTCCTCCTCCTCTTCCTCCTCCTCCGCTCATAAGGATTCTGTCGGTGGAGGATAATATTTCTGAGCCCAGGCTGAGGAACAATGTATCGCTTTCTCAGTCGGGGCGCCTTTGCAATTACGCCAGTCAGCGGCATGCAATCCAATTCTTCACTTGCTTCTCCTCTGTGGAGGTGATTCCACCCTCCTTCCTGCCATCAGCTCCCCCTCCCTTCTTTTCTCCTTTTGTCTTTCCGTCCCGTAGAGCCACACTTTTTTTTGTTTTTCTGTCAGACTGGAAGCGATTCCCTAAATCAGATCAGGGGGTCTTCCATTTTTATTACATTCTCTTTAACAGTGAAAAACCTCCCGGTCACGCTCCTTATCGCTTCATGCCATCGGATGACCTTTTCGGAGCGATTTAAAAAAAAAAAAAAAAAAAAAACGTACACGGGAGGCATTTTCTTCACACAAAATGACTTTGCATCGCTTTCATGATTTTATTTTTTCCACTCTCCTCTTGCGATCTGTTTCTCCCTCGCTTTGAAACGCGCTCATCAGAATCTGATTCTCTGAGCCGCAGAAAGGCCGAGCACAGCGAGCCCGGAGTCGTTCGTCTGTGCGGGGACATTAAAAGAAGGGATTATATTTCATCCAGATAGGGATGGAGGGTGGATGAATTCCCCTGCTTCCGTTTTAAATCCATGAAAGCGTTTGAATGTTTTATTCCTTTGTGGTGGGAACGCTCGCTGGAGGCCGCGCGTCGCCGGCCGCCACGCTGGGACGGATCTGACCTTGAAGCGGAGTCGCGTCGCCTTCAGATCAGTGTTGTTTATCTCATTTGGGTTTATTTTGGCCAGTAATTCCACAAACTTTAAACACCCATTTAAAGTCTGCCAGCTGGTTGTTGGATTTCACAGCAGTACGACAATGCTAGCTTTCTGAACTCAACAAAAACAGGCAACATGCAGATGGCGAAAGAGTTATCCCTCTGCAGACTTCTTCTGTTTTTGCTCTTTTTTTTGTTTTGTTTTTGACACGCTTAAACGTTTCAGATCATCTGGATGAGGTTTAGTATCAGTGAAAGATTACTAAAACAAAATGCAGTTTGAAGTGACGATTTCAAGGCAGAACGTTGAAAACTTCCTGTTAACAAAGCAGTGCATCACACTAACACTGTATTGAAAACTTGTATTAAGTTTCCCAGCCTGACCGAGATCTGTGGAATCAAGATTTCACCTAAATTGAACCTGTCTGGCAACATGAAGTAGGCTGAAAGAACTCCTCCAGAGGAGCGACAATGTGTTTCCATTACAAATGTGCACAAAACTTTGTCAATATTCCACTAATGTAAAAAACAAAAACACAACTTTTTCAATTGCGACGCTTCCACTAGATAATAAACACAGATAAAATCATGCAATTAAGTTTGTTCAAACATGCCACATCATGATCCTCTAATTACTTCCTGTCGTCGTCTTCTTCATGATTTGCCCCGGTGACAACATCCGGTTGTGGATCATGTGACTCTTGTGATGTAAAACAAAAAATAAAAGTAGTTTACTACAGTTTTGTGAAATAAATCAATTTCTCTACGACCAAAATAAAAATAAACACTTCATCCTAGTGGCAAAAGGTTTTATAGAAAAATACGTTTTTGTTTTTTTTTCAAAATGTTTCCATTAAACGGGTTTATTTTTGAAATGTCATATTGAGCTGTTATATGGTCAGAGGAGCTAGTTTTCATTTCCACAAATAGAGAAAACGTGAACCTTCGCAAAAGTGGTCGACATACCAAAACATTTCAACGCTGCATTAATGATGCGTCCAGGAGGTCAGAGAAGAACCCGAGACGTTTAAATCAGTGCAGGACTCTGTTCACGTCGTGGTCACCCACTTTCTACAGCAATCAACGAGATCTCGGCACGACTCTGGTTTTACGTTTGAGCGTTTTTCTAATCAGTAGTGGTAGAGCTCAGCTGATTGTGTTGGTTTCCTGCAACACGGCAACTTTTAAGCATAGTCCATAAATTTTCAACTGGGTTGATGTCGGGGCCGTTACAGAAGCGGCCCCGACATCAACGGGGCCGCTGATGGGTGTCCCATGCTTGATGGGACACCCGAATGTCCCATCGAGCATCTACCATCGAGTGATGCTCGATCAAGGCTTCCATACGGTTTCGCCCAACGTGACTCACAACTCTGGCAGATTTAGATCTAAAATTATTTTTATTCAACCAATAGATTTGTGATAGAAAACGAGGCAGACATTTCTCAAAAGATAATCACTGTGAAAATCGTTTTTGGCATTCCAGCGATCAAGCCCTTCTTATAACGGCTGGACATTTTTTTTGCATTTTTCTTCTTATTTTTATTTATTTTTATTTATTTTTTTAAGTTGATGAAGGTTTAACGGTGGGAAGACCTCCATGTCATCACCCTAATCTTTAGTTCCCTGCACATTATCTCGGTTTGATTCATCCAGGACTTTGCCTTCAATTTTTTTTGCATCTTTTTATATTGGTGACTTTTGGCTTTGTGGTGGAGCTGTTTACATCTTAGTCCTGACTTTATGAAAGGCTGTTTGTTTGCAAGCGATTTACCTGTGACATCTGCGACAGGAATGGGAAAAGAAAATGCAGCCAGGTTGAATGATAAATATGGTAAAAAGGAAAGTGTGGAAATATTGCAAAAAAGAAAAAACTGAGTAGTTTATGAGGGGTCAAAACAATGACAAGAAAGAGAAGAAAACACAGCGTGAAAGAGGAGCGTGTTGTAGGTCAGCAGTTATGCATCCATCCAATTTTGGCACAAAACGATAGAGGGTGTATGAAAAGAAGCAGAAAATTTCTGAGTGACACAAAAAAATACTTGAAGAAAAATTCAAATGTGATACCAAAATATTTCTGTGATGACTCAGTTCAAAATATTTCTCAAAAGAAACATCTAGAAAGCCCCAACATACATCTAAATTAAGATTCATAATGGGGGAAATGTAAAATTTAGAAGGTCCTAGCCAGAATTCAGAACTAAATCTGATAGAACATCACCTGAAAAGGTCTGTGGACAATAAATGTCCTGATAATTAAGAGATATTAGATTGAATGTTTGAACTGAATGCAAAGGTGATTCAAGAAACTAGTAATGTATCTTTGAAAACACCTATGATTATAGATTATTGAACAATAAATTGTCAGAAAAGGAGAAAATGTCACATTACATGTGGAAAAGTTAGTGTGGTCATTTTGTTCTAAGCCAGCAGGAAACGAGGTAAACAGGACAGAAAATAAGAGATGAGATAGAAAATAAAGAATCCCAAACACACAAACCAAAGGTAGGGGCAGAACCGAACAAAAGATTTTGTGGAGGAAACTGTAGCACGGCGAAAAGAAAGGGATAAAGCAGAAAAAGAGGAAACAATCTCATCCACTTTCCATCTTGTGTCACAAGCCGATGGTTTTAATTTTGGGGGAAAAAGTCAAATGAAGCGGAGCTGAAATTCATTTGGGTTCTGCAGGGACGCACAGCAGCATTCTTCTGCAAATGGATTTTCACTTTGTCAAATTTAGCTCCACCGTATCTCTGAGGGGCAGCTCGCTTCCTGCCAGCCCATTGGTAACCGTTGGTAACCGTAGGCAGTCCATCCTGCTGCTGCGTCGCGTACCGTAGCGCCGACAGCATGTCCCCATTTTAAAACGGCTCCTGATTCCTTCTTTTCCTTCCTTCTCTTGTAGGTTTGGGTTGAGGTTTCAAGATGGAAGAACATTCTTAATCTGTAATTGTCCACATCAATTTATAATCTATGCATTAGACAATCACTTAGCCTCTTGACGATTGTTGTTCGAATATTTTTTAGCTTTTCTTGCATCAGTTTGATCTCAAGCATCCAGAACTAAAATGTATCTGTATGGTCCAAAAAACATCATCTTACTAAAAAAGGGTTGTTTTGGTTTTCTAGGACTGTGGCCTCCCTGGTGAAAACTACAGAATGTTTTATTCAAACACTTATTTTGAAAGATGTGTGTCATCTTGTACCTTCATAGTAGAATATTGTGTGTTTGTCGGTGCAGACATTGGTACATGATGAGAGTTTGTTTACTGGGTATAATAAGAAGTGTTGCTGCTGCATTCTTAAAGTGGCAGTATTATGTCAAATCATCTTTTTTGAGCTTTACTCTGTCATCAAAAACATACCAGGAGTGTTACTTTGATTTTTTTCATGCGTATTTGAGACGTCTAATCTTCATGGCAACCATTCAACTGTGCAAAATGCCGGGGTGGACCTAGCTCCGCCTTCAAGGCACAGCTCCTCCTCGGAGCTGCAGTTTCCAAACTTCCACCTTTTCCTTTTATTCTTAAGGTTTCTTCTACTTTGTGTTGGTCTATCACACCAAAAAAAAAAAAAGAAAAGTAAAGTCTATTGAAAACATTTAACAGTCGCTAATCAGCAATAAACTGGAGCTGTTAGAGGCAAAAGGCTGCAGGTGAAATGTAACAATCTAACCTTACAGGAATCTGATTCATGGCTCATTTTAGTATTTCTATTGCTTGTTTCTGATAACAGAAAATAGAGATCAAACCCATTTTATCTGGCTCTGACCAGACCTGCTCAGAGTGCTGAGCGTTTGTATTCCAGGGTAAAGATGAATGACCTTTTGCAGCTGCAGCACCCAGTAGGCGTCTGCAGCAGAAAGATTTAGTTAAAATGCCTTTTAGACAGATTGCATCTATGAATTAAGTGCTGCTGTACAGGTTATATATTTGTGTTAATAGCAGCTGATTAAGTCCCTTATTAAGTAAAAGAATATAATTTTGTCTTGAACAAACTCAGCTGGGTACTTCAGTTGAAACCAAATTGAATGAAAGTAAGCTCTTTTTTTTTGAAAACATACTGATTTCATGCTCATATTCAGATTGCATAGAAAGATGTTGCAGCAAATTTTGTACATGCATCAGTCACACATAAAATGCCAGTATTCTTTTTAGTGGAGCTAAACTGCTCTTCAGCGCCCCCTGACTCAGCCTGGTGAATCGGTACAAATTTAAACATTTTTTAAATTTTGCTTCACATATGGAGCCCTGCAGACGAGACAAAACGTCTCTCGGAACTACGTCATGAAATAGACAGGAAGTCAGCCATTTTGGGCTAAATTGTCAGGTTTTGTTTTTTTTTCTTTTTTACATTTTACACATATTAAACTTTGAAAAACTACTCCTACACATTTTGAATAAACAGCTTAAAATTTTGTCATTGTCAGCTTAAGGGATGAGATGTTAAATCTTTTTTTTTAAATGTTGAGTTTTTGAGCTTGTCTAGGGGCGGGACAAGGCTTCAAACTTTTCCTTCTCTCAAAAAAATGTCAAATACTGTAAGTATCTCATAGAAGGTTCCAGATTGATCTATTTGTCATAATGACAATATTTGGTCTTGTCCTGGCATCACCTGAGCCCTGTTTAACGCTGCTTGCAGCTTTAATGAATACTTTGTTTCAGTGTTTTAGCTTTCAGCTGCTTAATTTATGCGTCGCTTCCAAAGGGGAGCACTCAGCGGTATTGAATTAATTACTGATGCTGTGATAAACAGTTGGTGTCCAGATGCCTCTTTAAACAATATGCTTGTTTCCTACTTGACCTCTAAACTTAAAGGCATGACGGGTAGAAACAGGGAGGTTTCTCTTGCTGTTTTGTGCTGTTTATGTTTTCAGCGTTTTGACCTGGATTTTCTAAAACCTTCATACACTGAAATCAGTTGTTTTTTTTCACTAGTGTGAGCTAATATGTCTCTTGCACATTCTCAATTTCTGCTGCGTCATTTTTATGTCAAATCCCAGTTTAATCATTGGAGGATTGTATTTCTGCCTTCGTGTTCAGGCAATAAACTCGATAAAGTGTTTGAAATCGTTCAGCCTGCTGATTCCTAAAACACCTTCACAAATTCTCACCGTCCATCATCTATACGCTCGTGTTTTTGTTGTTGGGCGGCTTCAGTGTGGTGAGATTTATTAACATTTTTTTGGCCTCGCAGAAGTAACTTGGATTGTTTTTCGGGTGAGAGGCAAAATCCCGCAAATGTTTTTTTTTTTGCAAGAGCGCCGAGCTGCAGACCACATGGAAACACTGCTTGCATCATGTTATCTATGAAAACAAAATGGAGTAGCAGTTTTACCGCTTTCCTCCATATTGACATGCTCACTCGGTATAAGTTAAGAAATATAAAACCTTAAAATCGAAGTATTACCGAGCTGCTTCTGTGGATTTTAAAGCTGTTGGGGATTTCTGTTTTCTATGATGTATGTTTTCATTTGTGAAAACAGATCAAACTGCTTTTGAGCTTTGGGAGGAATTAGGTCTGTAGAATATTGAAAATGTAACACAAAAACATGCTTTTGAGATTCTACATAAAACAAACAGTGAGCAGTTGTAAACTTCTTGGACAAGTTTTCTATTTGTCAATCAGTGACGTATCAGTGATTAATTTTCTTGGATATTGGGGGGGGGGGGGGTTATCACTTGTATTAGAGACTTTCTTTGAAAATCTCAGATCAACTTGATCGTTTTAACACCTCAAGTAATCGCATTTATGACTTTAATAACCGATGAAACAATTTGACCCTTACCGATTGTTGCAAAATGGTGAGAAACGGTCCACTTAAAGTCGTAAAATAACACTAGAGAAGTTAAAGCTCACTGCCATCACTGGATGTCTGTATTTACTGTTGTCTCTATTTCAAAGCCTGACATTTGTTGTCGTGGAAGGTAAAAGTTCTGGAACTATAAGGTCCGGTCTAGACCGGGCCGGTCACAGCCTCAGGTCATTCCTGGATCCTTCTATTATCACCTGTCCTGTGGGGAGACGGCCCATCTCTCCATCGCCTCCCTCGGCAGCACAGTCACACTACACTGATATTGTTAAAGAGAGTCTGAATAGGTTGTTTAGAGAAACATTTGAACACTCGTTTCCTTTTCCTCCCTGTGGCTGTAGAGTCGCTGAAGGAAGAGAGAATGGAAATCTCTATCATGCATTTCAGATCTTCTCCTCCACTCAGAGATCAGAGCTGACTTGAGCGGGACATTCCTTTGTTTTTCTTCGCCTGCTGTACGCTGCCTAAAGACAAGGCTGTTAGTTTTCGCCGTCCTGTTTCCACTAAACAAAATGGCTGCCTGTTTGTCTGTTTGATACGTGCATTATTCCCCTGCTCCGTGCTCCACCGCTGCCAACACTTTGGAGCATCTGTGCTTGCCGGCAGGAGTGTTCATGTTGCCATGTTCCCTTTTTTCGTTTTTCTTTTGCATGTTTGTATGTGTATCTATTTGTGTGGGGGTGTGTGTGTGTGTGTGTGTGGGGGGGTGTGTGTGGGGGTGTGTTTGCGTGGGTGTGCATCTCCTCGATGAGAGCGAGATGAAAGACTCCTGTGAGTCACGAGCTGCTGTCTGCCTCCTAAATGGCCCTGGATAGTCACTCGGTGTGCTGATGAACAGCTCTGCTTACCGTTTACCAACTCAAACTAAATGGCAACCGCTACTGGAAGGAGTGCAGCAGCACATCTTACGCAATATATATCCACAAATAGACATATACAGTCGTTGAAAAGCGAGAAATTGAAGCCGTCGTGGATAAAAATAGTGACGTGGCAAAGGAGCAACAACCTCACATTAGAAAGCAAATCTTCTTGCTCATATTTGGTCATAGAGTACACATGTTCCAGTTTGTCATGCATAGTTGTGTTGTGAAGGAATTTGAAAAAGTTACAGATCTGAAAAGGAAGCGTTGGTTATCTGTCACAAAAAGATTGACACGCAGGACAAAGTAAATGGCTTGTTCCAAACGGCAAATAGATGTAGTGTGTTTTTCTTTTAGCTGTTTTAATCTCTCTGCTCCAGGTATTTGGAGTGAATAACCAATAGTTTGTTGGCAAGTTCTCCATCCTGAGCAGCACATCGCTACGGTTCCTTTAGAGTACCTCTTGGAAACTTCTTTGATTACTGTTTTTTTCCCCCAAAAAAATGAATGACACACTGAGCAACGTCTAGTGAGATTTTCAAAGCTAGGGATATTGTTTTCTGATCTAACTTCTCCACAGCTTTTTCTTTGACCTGGTCTGAGGCCTTCAGCAAACAGATGCATTTGTAATCAAACTAAGTCCCAAAAAAAAAACACTATTTATGTAAAACTACTCTGTCACCACAAAGCTGAAAAACAAAAATCCTCTTGTTGACATATTACCGACTCACCGAAAGGACATGCAGCCAGTCAATGATTATTAGGAGCGAAGAGAAGAGACATTGAGCACAGGATCACAAACAAGCAAAAATCAGACGGAGGTAGTCGAGTCTCCACCAGCTCACTGGTGACTTGTTATTTCTAATCACACAAGTTTAATAAAGCAGAAGTGTGACGATGACAGGGGTCAGCCCTGTTGTTAAATTACTGACCTGTCCGTAGGCGGCGCTCTGCCTCTCATCCTGACATGTGCGTTACCTCCGGCCCCAGATATCAAAGGAATCGTACATTTCTTGCAAAATCTTTTTAGCGGGATCAAACAACCTGCATGTAAAACCCGATGTTCTCCTTTTCGTCTGCATCTCTAAGAGGAGCACAAGGAGACATCATCTGTTAACAGCCGAACATTATTCTCCATCTATGCTCCAACTTTCACTTTACGTCTCTTTTGTCCTTGTTAATTTGCCTCCCGCTTCCTGCTGCCAACTACCTCGGCATCAACCTTTATTGGTTATTTCACTTTCATCAGAGACTGGGTAGCAACAACAAAACCTACTGTTGGTGTAGAAATGACTGAGCTGAATCTTAAGTTGAGCAGCTGCCTCCCTCTCTGTTATCTCTCTTTCCTACTCTCTCTCTCTCATACACACACACACACACACCCCCACACACACACACACGCACACGTCTGATTTGGTTTAATTACATTCACATTAGTCATGTTCATGTTTTCCTTTGCCACTGACGTTGGTTGAGCTGCATCACTGAAACAGAAGGAATTAAGAGATTTACGTGCAAGAAAAGCGGCTCCTACATGAATAAAGTATTAAAAGGAGGCGAAACAACATGGATTTAAACATTTGTAACTTTTAGCAATGTTCTAAACTTCACAGCTCTGTCACAAAGGCACCAACTCGTGCAACAGCACAACAGATGCGACATGAAGCAGAATACTGATTCTGATGTTAATCTTCTCTGCTGTCTCTCTTGTTAACAGGGTCCCATAGAGAATGACGCTGTGATTCATGTGTCGCTGGTAGCCGAGAGCCAGAGGTAATTTTTCTGTGTGTGGGGGGGTGTGTGTGTGTGTGTGTGTCTGCAAAGGTTCAATGTGCGCATCTTAATGTGTTCCAGGTCATAGAGGCGGGTTATTTTTTGCTTCTGTCTCCCGCTCAGCTCTGTAATTGCGGTGAGCTCAGTCTGACCTCCGCTATCACACCGTCATCTGTCACTCTTTTCATTGTGGGCTCGTGTGAGTATGTGTGAAGGCGTGGATACGTGTGTGTGTGGGTGGGGGTGTTAAACAGGGTTAAATGACTGTGAGGCTTGTCAACCTGTAGCTTCTGCCACGTCCCTGTAAGGACTCCAACATCACGATCATCATCATCTCCTTCTGCACACCCATTTTACAGCCTGCTGCACAGAAGCTTTGTGATTGACACGGATTTACATTTTATTTCAAATTGTACTTTTCCCTTCCATTTTTTTCATCTTTATATGTGGATTATTTGTCATTTTAGCTGCCTGTAAAACAGTTCATAGAGAAAGTTAGCAGAAACAGAATGAATTAAGCTGCAGCTCAGTTTTGGTTTTTGTTCCAGCTCTGTCTAAAGTCATTTGCTTTCCCTTCTGGAAAGTTTCCAAATGTTTTTGATGTTTTGATGGAGTTCATCTTAGTTTACAAGGAATACCTCACAGTCAGGTTTAAAGCAGTGAGGCATTGATAACATTAGGTTCAGACAGGAGCAGCCTGTGTGCTCTGTAGCGATCTGAACACTTGTGTCTGAACACAGCAGTCACCAAGCTCTCACCTTCGAGGTGAAAAATCTTTTATGTTTTTTATGGTGTTAAAAGTTTGTTCCCCAAAAACCCCAGCTGTCTAATTTTGTTCACATCTGAGCACAGCACTGCTGAATGAGCTTCGTTTTCAACTTAACGAAATGTAAAATTCTTCGTCATGAGGTTGAAAGTTCTCTGAAAAGATTACCACCACTCCTGAATGCATTTGTGCAAAGCAATTTACCTTTTGAACACATGAAGAATTTTTTTTATTTTTAAATTTATGTACAAGCAGGTCATAGTGGAATCACGGATCAATTTGAAACACATATCTCGTTGCCTATGAATTGCATAGAATATCATACTTTACAACTTTTTTAACAACACTTTGTGTGTTAGACAAAATAAGACCATTTTGGTGAGACATCGGTGATCAGTTCCCTGAGGTAGTGGACAAATAATTGATGCATTTATCATTTTGTGAGATCTTCAAGCTGGTTTAAGATTGAGTGAAATCAAAAGAGTTACATGAAACAAACATGTTTAGGTTTAATTTGACACGTTTTAAGCACATTGTAAGAATGAAGCGTGTTAATGTGTTAAATCCTTTGTCTCTGTAGGCTTCAGGTGTTTTTGAACACATATGGGATTCAGACCCAGACTCCCCAGCAAGTCGAGCCCATCCAGATCTGGCCTCAGAAGGAACTGGTCAAGGTAAGTTTTGATCAAACTTTACGCGGCCACCAAGTTTTGCACAAAACCATCAACGTTTGGTCAAATCTCAACAGTCCTTTCCATCAGTCACATGTTCCATTTTTGTAAAACTAATATTCACCAGCTCAAAGTGTTTATTCTTTAAACTGGGCTTGTTTTTCCTCGGCGGCATCGCCTGCTCAAAGAGTCAGCCGAACTGGAAGCTGTTTTTGTTGTTGTTGTTTTAACCTCAGAGTTAACTTTCTATTACTCCTATCTCAATTTCATACAACAGGGTCTCCTGCACTTTCTGCATCTGTGCCCTCTGTCTCCTGCAGTTTTTAAGCCGTTCCAACAGTTTAATTACTGATTATATGGAAACGGACTAAAATTTCATTATTAGCAGCATTAGCTTTTATTGACAAACTTTTGTCCTTGTACTCAATTTGAAATGGGAAAATTCTCACTCTTTGCTCTTTTCCTCTAAACTACCAAAAGTCAGTGGAAAGAAAAGGTTAATATTTGAATAGCCTTTGCGTGTCATTCCGGCAGCACACAAATCTACCTGACAGGATTTATCCATCAGGATCCCAGTAGATCCTGGTTCAGTCTTTCCATGTGCTTGTCAAGCCATCAGCTTGTCCTTTTTAAGTTTTTCCTCTTGATTGTCCCATCACTCACTGCAGAGCCGCAACAACGCCGGAGTGAGTTATTATCCCAACAGTGGTTCCCCGTGTTGATTGATCAGCATAATGGTGACAATCCATAAACCTGCACAGTTTACAGAATTACTCTCCAAAGGTTACGTTTCTCACAGTTCTGTTGGAGATGAACGATTTATCTTCTGCTGGAGTCTAAAGGGATCTTAGTTTTCTTGCAACAGCTTTTTAAGCAAAGTGTTCAGAATGACGATCAGATAGGCGCATCAGAAGTATTTTTGCAAATAGTGAAACTGTAAGACTTCCTCAGAGTAACTCCAAGTAATTACAAAAATCTCATGTTTTTTTTTTTTAAAGTATTTCTTGACATTGAGGATTTTACTGCCTCTGAATCTAACCGCGTATTTCCTCATACAATATTCCCAGATACTTTTGTTGAGCAGGTTCATGTTTAACTTTACTGAAAACTGACAACCTAAGAAAAGGGAGTAAAACTGAATGATTGTCAAATACCCAATTTGTATTCTGTGTGAGATGTATTCATAACGTGCAATGAATCCTCCAATGGCAACAAAGTCAGCAAAATGTACGTAGACTGCACCTCTCACAGAGTGTAAAAATAAAATATGATTGACTTAAACTATTAAATGATACAGAATTAAATACAAATGTATGATCATATTTGAAGGAATCTAAAGGAAAAGTATATTTGAACGAGAATTTCTTAAGCTGCTTTTTAGCTGAGTCCCAAACTCTCAAGACAGTGAAGAAACAAAAGAAGCTGTTTCTGCTGTCGAGGAGCAACAGCCTGGAAAGAGCAATCCACTAGAGTTTTATATCTGGTTCTTGGGAATATGTGAAGTTTTTGGTGTGCAGAAGTTAGATTTGGGATTTTAATAAGTCAATTATAAAGGAACAATTACAAAAACAATAAAGGAAGGAGCTGAATACTAGTAAAGTGAAAACTTCTGTTTGGTCCACTTAAAAGTCTTGCAGCAGAGTTTTGTGTCATGTGAAAAGGGCAATAACCTAAATGAGACAAAATGAAAGTATGAATAACAATCTAAATTTTGTGTTTTCACACTAACCTTCTTAGTTTGGCAAGTATTTCACTAATGATAAAAACAGATTTTGGGCAATATGTTCATGTATTGTTAAATATTACATATGTCTCCTATTAAAATCTGATGAAGATACAGACACTGAACAAAAATAGAAACGCTCTGCTTTTGCTCCCAGCTTTCACAGATTTGTGAACAATATTTGAGAGAAATGGTTATTATGTGTATACAGAAAATGTTTTAAATTTTTGAGTTTAGCTCAAGAAAAATGGAAGCAATAACAGCGTATGGTGTAGATATTGAACAAGAGAGGAACCAGGATTGAACCTTGCGGTACACCATGAGTAACAGAAACGTTTCTGTAGTCAACATGATTTTACTGGAGAATATAAGCAAAACTGTTGCTGCTGAATGAACAAGATTGTGCAGAAGTATTCAGTGACAACTTCAGCCTTATTACAAAATGCTGTTTTCATCCTTTCCATCTTGCTTCTTTAATGTTTTACGGATTATACAAGTTGTTCTGACACACCCATTACACCAAGCACTGCGTCTGCAGCAGGTTTTCCTTTACATGCCTGCTTTTGCCTGCAGACCCTGTCCCTCATCTGCATGTCTGCTGTTGGAAGTCTACCATCTCAGTGTCATCTGTCTCTCCTCTGTCATATCCGTCGCTCAAAGCCTCGTCTCCTCCTCTGCTGGCATTCCTCATCTGTCAATCTGTTGCGTGACGCCTTCCCTCAACGTCATGTTTTAAAAACAGCCATTTTCTCCGGTCGTGCCATCGCTCCAGGTTCTGGTTTCTTTTAGAAGATCTTCCTGCCTTCTGTGTCTTCCCCTGCGTGCCCATCCTACTCGCTACTCCAACCCCATTATTGCCCCTAGGCTCACATCCTGTCCCGCCTCCATTATGCCTATTAAATCAGAGACCTTCTCCATTGTCTATCATCTCTCTTTGAACTGTCACACCTGCTACTTTTTCTTCCTCTCAACCTCTTTCTGTTTCTGCTGTGTGGCACTCAGCCTCACAGATGGAATATGGAATCGGGAGTCAGAGCGGACACCGCGCTGAATATTTAATCCGATGCCCAGAGAGTCGTTTCTTCCTTGACAGAATCTGTTTATCTCGGTGGCGCCGTCATCCTGGTCGCTATAGGCTCTGTGATTTTTGCACATTCTGGGATTTTGGTCCATATCCAGATTGTGAATGTGTTGATAAATCCACTCATTAACAAATTTTAAATATGAATAAATAGTTTCCTCTGCATTCAGTGAGCACTTCGTAAAATTAAACATTGAACATCCGTAACACTTTATTTAAAGGGTGTGCATAAGACTGTAATGACACTGTCATAAACCTGACATAACACCTGTCATGAACAGGAACATGAAGAAGTAAACAGTGAATATTTATGACTGTTGTCATTAAGTGTCATCTGGTAAACAATGATACTTTAAATACAAAGTTGACATTTTTTAAAATGTCTTTGTTTTGACAACTTTATATTAACCAAGAATCATCATCTGTCATAAGTAGGCGGAGCTAAAGAGGGAGCGGTAGAGAGCGTTCATAAATCGGATCAGCCTTGAGCCAGGCGCCGCTCACTCCGCCGATATCCGACATCCAACCTGAAAACAACTTTGCTGCGGTAGTTTTAACGGCTCAAACGGAGCACTAACCACTCAGACTATTTGCTGGATTTTTGGACGTGGGTGGAGTGTCAGCTTCACTCAGCTAAAATACACCAGCATTGTGAAATAACCTGCTTTTTCAGTAATTGGTTATGTGTTTAGTGATCTCTAGTCTTGTAAAAGTCAGTGCAAAAATATGACTGACAAATGTTGTGTGATTTGGATGGATACGTCTGGCTGTTTGGCAGCGAATGATGTTTTAACTGTCAGATGAAAAGATAATGGATTGTGATTTATCTACTGTAATAAAAGCTCAATTCTTAGCATTTGTTTCTAAGGGCCTCTGTGAGCCAATATACTGCTGTTATCAGACACCAGGTGTTTGGGGCTCATGGGTGTATTTTTGTCCACTAAGCACGCTGCTGACGGCAGCACAGGGACCCTGATTACTGCTGCATTTCATAACTCAAACACCGAGCTAATATCCGTCGCTGCTTTCTGTCATGGGGGACGATATTTCAGCTCATGAGTGGCAGAATCACAAAATGCCTCAGCAGGACGGAGAGATATTGGGCTCATGCTTCCATTGCGACGTGGAATGAAATTCTGGAGCATGACATTTCAAATCAAGTACGGTATTTTCATTTTCAAAGCAGCACACAGATGCAATCACAGGGATCCGTATGGAAAGGTGTGCCGCGCAATGTTTTCTCTGTGAACAGAAAGGTCAGCGAGAGGATGCCGTGAAGGCTGTGCACACTGATCAGGTCTTTGTGTTTCCGCAGGCGTACCGTTTTCTAGCCGTCAATAAGAAGCTGGGTCTGAGTGGGCGTCCGGATAGGCCAGTGGGCTGCATCGGGACCTGCAAGGTATTTGAGTTTGTGCTCATTCATCCACACACACGCACACACACACACATCAGAATATGAATGCATATGTGCATCTATTTGTAGTTGTGCTGCATGGGTCAAGAGGGGTGACTGATGCACACAGCACATATTGATCTGAATACATTAGTGTGAGCATGAAGCACACACACACACAGCATTCTGTTTTCTCTTTCTCTAACACACAGACAGCATCAGTGACTGTTGTTCAGATTGGGTTGATAATCTACACTTAATTATGACAGCTGCTGCTGTCAGACTCTGAAGTTCTGAAATATTCAAACCCGTTGAACTGAACAATAGACAAACACAACGAAGTGCATGAAGTGGAACAAAAAGCAATTAGAAAAGGGGTTTGATTTCTCAAAAGTTCAATAGAGATGCTTCCATTGATTATTGAGAAGAGTATAAATCATTTCTGACAAGCTGCTTGAAAAAAAATATATATCAAAATGGAAGATGCCTTTTACCAAAATCAAAATCAGATTAAAATCCAAACATGCCAGTGGTGGGTTTAAGAATAATTTTGGGCTTAGCGTAAATCTGATTGAGAATTTGTGGCATTGCTTGAAATTAGGAATTCACTAACATGAAAATGTGGGTGTCAATATTGCTGCAATGGCCAATTACAGATATTTAATGAAATTACATATCATATTCATTCTATTACCCATTTTACTATCTTAAAAAAAAAAACGACCACACCTGACTTCACCACTGCTTCTTTTCTTCCCCACAATCCCTCACTGCATCACTATCATTGTCTCATGACCAAACAAATACCACAGGACCAATCTGCTCCAGAAACCAATGGATGGAAGGAAATATTGGTTATTAGCATCAACCCAGTTTTATTTATAGGACCAATAGCAGTATGTTAAAAAAAAAAAAGACTTAAATTGGCCGATACCGATGTCAGAAATGTTCATATATTCTCAATCCAAACTAAGTGATCATGAGCTGGATTGAAACTAACGGACAAACAGACAGTCTAGATGTTCAAAGTTGGTGGAGCAACTCAAGGTGCTTCTGCTATATGTTGACTCAGACGGGTCTGAAATTAAATGCATATCACACTTTTCAGAATTTTCCATATTAAATGTTTAAAAAGAATCCATCATTTTTTCCTCCCACTCCACACTTACTGCTTTGTTGGTGCATCACAGTAAAGTCCTCTGGAGTCCGCTTTGTAACGAGACAAATTTAGGTCTCAGTACTTTTCAAGGCACTCCAACAGCAATGCATCTACTGCTTCTTCTCACGTAGCGCTTAAAAAATGCTAGAATTATTAACTTATTCTGCTCCATTTCCACTCCTAATGAGCAAATATCTGAGTTTGTGCTGTTTGAAGGTCACAGAACCAGATACAGTCGTACCTTTGGAACATCGCAACAAAGCCACTGGCAAACAAATGAATCATGACTCAAACACATTAAGACAATATTATAATGCAACATTTATTGGGAAGATGGCAACATGCCAGAGGACAGCATCATCATCATCACCATCAGTTTTCTACCAGCTCTCTGTGTGTACTATGAGCTGATGGTGTGACTGATCTTCTTGTGACTTCTACACCAAGGACTGATGGCTCGTTTTATGTCCTGCCCAGAATAATACATTTCTAACTGCTTATGGGCCATCCATCTTCAGATATCACAGCGTGTGTGTGTGTGTGTGTGTGTGTGTGTGTCTGTCTCTGTCTCTTAGATTTATCGCATACTGGGCAAGACAGTGGTGTGCTACCCAATAGTGTTTGATCTAAGTGACTTCTACTTGTCTCAAGATGTTATGCTTCTAATTGATGACATTAAGGTGAGTCAATGTCACATTTCATTGATTTGGAAAAGCTTATGTGATTTAAATACATTCACCTTGACTGGTTTGAGAAGACATTAAAGAGCAGAAATAAAAAGCAAGACAAGACAAGACAATATGCAGCACTTTAATGGGCACAGGTCAAATTCAAGGTCTGGCTCCACGCAGCTATTTATGTGGCTAAACTTTAGAGGGCCATAGAAATGAATCTTTAAAGCAATAGTTGTGTGCTTATATATTTTTTTATCAGTTAAATCAAATTGGTTTTCATTTATACAGATCCAAAATACATCGTTGTGAAAAAAGATGTTAAAAGTTGTTTTATTTTAAGATGTACTAATCAAACGCAGAAAAAGCTGTTATGATTTGGCAGCTTCTTCCTGCCTCCGCCGGCCCTTTAACAACATTCATGATCTGGATGAGGCCTGAAACAAAAATGAGTTTTGCACCACTTCTCCAATATTAAGCAACCAATTAATCGTTAACTAGAATATGCAGACAAAAAAAAAGCCATTTGCAGAAAGAACAACACAAAGTTTAACGTTTTGCGTTTAGAATGAGAATATTGTCTTCGTCTGTAAGAACTCCTCAAGTGGTTCAGTTTCACCTTCACCTGGTTCTATTAAATTCTCCTATCAACCACCTTTTGCAATCTATTATTTCATCCAAAATACAAAAATAAAAACAGATTAGCCATACACTGAATTGATGTTAGATCTGAGTTTCTCACATGTTGATTTTAAAAGTTGTTTTTTTTTTTTTTTTTTTATTGCAGGTGCGTCCTTTGATACAAAATGACCAATAATTCACTAAACCAGTGCTATGTTGTTGCATTTTAGGGAATAAAATGTTTATTTTCATATTTTAAAAAAGATTTCAATTACTTATGTATTTGAATTTCAATAGTTTTTCTAACAAGCTTAAGTGGTCAAATCCAATTAATAGTCAGAATAATCAAGTACTAAAACAGTCATTAGTCGGAGATGGATTATATTCAAATTAGATTTTGGCTATTATAGCTGGAAAAGAAAAAAACTTTTACCAGCTTTAAAGCAGGTATTGAATATATTTTGTCAGGTTTTAACATTTTGTGGCAATAAAAAGCAGTTACATTAAATAAACAGGCCCAAGCCGAAAAAGGCAAGGAACAGAGATGTGCTGCTTTGCTTTGACATTCAGGCAGTGAAGAGGACAGCCTGATGTAGAGGGGTCAGAAACCTGGGACACAATCAGGTCACAGACTATCAAGAAAACCTGCTGATCCAGAGCTAGCGGTTCAATCAGGAATGCAGTAAGTCATCATCTCTGGCAAATTTATGGTGCCAGAACATTCAGTCAACCAGTTCATACAACCAGCGGGACTCTAATGGAGTAATCATGTAAACATTAGTGAGAAACGTTCTTGTCCAGGAGTGCTGTAGAGTAGAGAACATTGTTTCCTTAAAATCCGTTCACTTCTTAGTGCTGGATATTTAAAAATGTCCTCGTTTCCTGATTCAGTGAAGAAATCAGGTGTTAACACAGCTTTGTTTCCCAAACGTTCAATATTTTTTTATTTTTTTCCATTGTAACGTGGATCCGGCAATAAGCCGTGTCTTCAGGAACGCTCCAGACATCCTACTGTGATCTCTCAACATCAAAACTGTGTTTGTGTTTAACGCTGAGCTGCCTGAGGAGCTCCGCAACTTAAACCCAGCTTGACAGTAGAGGAGGCTGAACTTTCCAAATGCCACTGACTCAGTTGTTCCACAACAAAATAAAGGAAATTGAATGCTGTACAGCTGCAGCACGTGGTTCTGAGATGCTCTGTGTGTGTGGGGGTGGGTGTGTGTGTGTGTGTGTAGAACGCCCTGCAGTTCATCAAGCAGTGCTGGAAGATGCAGGGACGTCCACTCTTCCTGGTCCTCATCCGCGAGGATAACATCAAGTAATACACACGCTCACACTCCAAAGCAGATCTTTTCCACTGTTTTACTTTGATGTGACCGTTTTCCCAAGGCGTTCTGTCTTCTGTCTCATTTTGAGACACTATCACTAGTGTCTCAAAATGAGACACTAGTGATAGTGTCTCATTTATCGCCGTCTCAAGCCTGTAGTGAAGCATTTAAAAAGCCAGTTCACTTTGTTTTTTGGGGGGTGAAGGTTGTCTAACTTTGCTCCCTCTCTGCTGCCACCACTCTTCCCATTTTGTGTGTGCCATTAATCTTAAGTAGAAGAACAGTGCTACTGTATTTGCCTGCTGATTGTGTGATAATGTTTCTCATTTGTATCACTACAGCCTGACTGGTGGGCTGATTACAGAAGTATTGACTGTTACCCAGGGAGCCATATGTTAAATGCGCTACAAATGTTTAAACAGCCTCACTGCAGCACCCAAAAATGAATCAATGGGCGCTCATAGCAGCAGCTCGATAGTCATTAGTTTGCCATTGATCAGGACGATGACCCGTACGGCAGGTGACAGAGGACGGAATAAATGATATTGAAGTTTAGTAATATTTCCAGATTGCATGGTTACTACACGTTTGCTTTGAATTGTAAGATTGATTGTGACTAGCAAAGAACAAAATCAAGAATTAATCAAGTTTTAAAGATATTATCCAGTTGCAAGTTGCTGTTTTTTTTTTTCTTCTTTTCTTCTAACAGATGTATACTGGCAGTAAGAACCAAGCTTGGTAATAAAATATGAATTTCCCCTTAATAAGTTTTTCTTAAAAGTACACTGGCAATTCCAGTTGACTGTGTTTAGGTCAGTAACGTCACTAGAGACACAAACACTGAGTTGATCAGCTGGATTTAATGAATTTGATGGCAGTTTGCAACGTAGGTTTTGAAGGGAAACACCAAGAAGTTCACTCTTTGGTGTTTGTGTGGTTTGACTCTGATTCAGGCCCACCATTTTCACCATCTTCCAATTGCGAAAATTGACACAAAATCAACAAATCTCCACATTTGCACGTGCTAATGTTGCACATGTTTTGCAAACTTTCCAAAAAAATGGTCAAAAACGTCAGGTTTAAATGATGCCAACTCCCACCTGCAGGTGGCAGTAATTCTTACTTCTGCTTCACTGCTGCCTCAGCCTTTGGCTGCAGAATGAATGACTGTTCAATTTGCCTGGTTGTTATTTTTTCTTATCTTTTTTTCTTCTATCTGTAGATTCTGGAAGGGATTTAATAAGGAAAAATGCAAAATTCCTTGTAAATATTTCTAAATAAGTTTGTCTTCACAAACAGGTTGATGGACTTTATTGCTGACAAATCTTTAAGACAGCGATGCAGTGTTCTCACATATGGCTCAAACATTGTGGTACAGAAAGAAGAAGAAAAAAAATAAATAAATATGACTAAATTCACAAAATGTAAGAGCTTATAGTTTATTTGATGTCACCACCAAACGCCTGAGGGTGGAAGCTTTTTTTCATTTTGGGGAGGATAAAGTGCATACAGAATATAAATCAATGTCCAACAAAGGAATAAAAATGAATAAAAAAATTTACCAAGTTTTTCTACGCCTGACAAACTAAAGTGAGTTTGATTGATGTTCAAGGAAGGTCTGACTGGCAGCTTTAACTATCAAATATTTGATCTAACCAGAGGGAGCCGCTTCAATCCAGTGTTGGACATGTTGGCCTCTTTCAAGAAAGGCGTCATCGGCGGGGTCAAAGTTCACGTCGACCGACTTCAGGTACGTGAATCGAGAAAGTCGAAGCGGTTTCTAAAGCGTCGTGTTTGGAATGAAAAGTGTAAGGATGTGCTTTACTGAGTTAATAACTGTGCAACAGCAGCAAATTCTTTATGAATGAAAACACTAAAGTTTTCAACCAGAACTCTATTGGAGTTCAAATATTGGACATGAGGGATGAAGAGCTCTTAAGGCTCCGACGACTGTGAATTTAGCAGGCCTAAAAAATTTCCCAAAACTCTGTTAAACACATTATAAAAAAGTGTTGCATCAGTGCCCTGCGTCCGACCTGCTTTTGCAGTACTACAGCTGGAGAGTGAATGTAGCAGATAGTATTGGTTTGTAAAGGTGCAGTCTGTAGAAAGGTCGCTGACCATGTATTTGGTCAAGATACATTTCCTGCTGAGCAGGAGGTCATTGTGTCCATTTCCTGCCCAGCTTCTAAATTTGTGTGTTTGTGTAATGTTTTCCTCAAAGGATCAGTGGGAAATCACTTTTTGACTCTTAAGCATTCATGATCTTTACAGGTGAGAGAGAATTGGCTGCACTGTTTCTTTGTTTTGAAGTATTTCTTCATCCTGGTGGTTTTTCAAAGCAGAAACTTTTCCCCTGCTTTTTTTGTCCCTGCATGGTGTTTCTTTGATGTTGTTATAAAGTTTCTTATTTGTTCAGCAGTATTAACTTTCATTTTTCCTTCACCTTTGTCTGACTCGTTGTGGACACTATTATTGTTTGAGCGATGCGATGGCAAATCAGGGCCACACTAAGAAAGGAAATAACAAGAATGAAGGAAAGAATCACGAGAACAAACAAGAATAAAGTCGAAATAATACGAGAATAATGTAGTGTTACAAGAATAGAAGGAAGACTCTTACAAAAAAAAAAAATCCATGTTTTTTTTTTAAGATTTCTCAAGTCATTTGGGAAAAAACAACAGAACTTGAACTAAGGAACTTCAGGCATCATTTGCCTTAGTTAAGGTCAGAGTTCATGATTCAACAAGAAAAAGAAGGAAGGAAGCAAAAAAATAAATTCTAAGGTAAAAAACCTCTAAGAACCAAACAAAAATTATATATGGATTTTAATATTTTCTTAAAGCTTTAAGAAAATATTCATTGGACGTATGAGACAGTGAAAAATGGAACTTTTTGGAATGAGAATAAAACAACCTTTCAGAAAAGGGGCATAAGACCTGCAGTCAAACACGGTGGTAGTAGTGCGACGTTCTGGGACCTGCTTTGCTATTACAGAAATCGGATGATATGTCGTTACTGAAACCCTAAATTCTGCTCTTTGTCATAAAATTGTGACATAGAATTTCTGTTTGTGAGTCTAAAACACATTTGTATTATATCATAGCTCAATATGAATAAAATAAAGCTTTCATCATGGCTCAGTCAGTTTGGTCTTACATCTGATTTCGTTTTACAAAATTTCTCAAAGAAATGTGAACCAAGTTTCCGCCCCATGTGACGATCACCAGTTAGTGGCAGATGTTTCTGTAGATGTTGTACCAGTCACAAAGAACCAATTTAGTTAGTTTTTTAACTTTTAATAAACTGAATCATCATTTAAATGTTGATTCAGTTTGTCATCCAAACTAGTATGATGACATGAAGCATTTAGACGCAAGAAGAAAACAAAAACAAGACATTATATATATATATATGTATATATATATATATATATGTTTATATATATATAAAGACCAGAGTTGTTGTCTCTCCAAGCCATTGTCTTGTTTCTAATATAAATTGTTCTAGAGTTGTTTAAGTTTCCCACAAAGGTTACCATGGGGACATGCAACTGTAAGTTAAACTCAGAGACACCTCGCCGAGACAACTGCGCTCCACAGAACAGACTGCAAGGAAAATGAGGCCAAGGTAGAACTAGAACTACTTTCAACATTGGTAACTTTAACTAACGTCTTTGTCAAACTCCTGACAAGTTTTCCTACTCCAACTCCTCTCAGACTGTATTTGTGGTGCTCAGCAGAGACTTCCACACAAGATTCTTCTCCTTTTTTTAACTTTACAGTTTTTTTTCCCCCCACCCCTTGCCTATTTGCCATTCAGTTCACAGCTTTGAAACACTTGTGCTCTTCATCATCTCATTGTTATGGAGAGCACAATTGCTCGTCTCCTGAGCCACTTCGTTTTGTTTTTGAATTGACTTCAGCTGGAATAAGTAGTATCACTTTTGGACCTGAGGAAAATTGGAAAATTGAATTGCTTCTTTGAAAAATGTAATTTGTCACTTGGTTTTGCACCTTGCTGGTGGATCTTGTTTTTTTGTTTTGTTTTGGGGGTTTTTTACAGCATTTTTGAAGCATTTTGTCTTTACTGAGTCACCCAACAAACCTTGTGTACCAGATTGCTTCCTCCCCTCCTGCTGGCACATGAGCCATTATGGATCCTCTATGACTGTTATGTCTCTTGGATGGTTGCAGCCATATCACCAGAGTAATAACTTTATAGTTTGTTAAATGTGCTGTTTCCCATTCCCCCGTCATTTTCACAGACTCTGATATCAGGAGCATTTGTGGAGCAGCTGGACTTCCTTCGTGTCAATGAGGCAGAGTAAGAGCTTCCCTTCATGCTTCTTCACGCTTTCCTTGTTAGATGTGAATGTTTTCTCTGCTGTGATTGCAGTAAATGTGAAAATTCAGGTTAAAGTGCTTTTTCTGTTTCATCAAAGGAAACCAAAAAGTTATTGAAAGGAGAACAGTGTCATTATTTTATGTGTCAAATAAATCTGACATTGTCACATATTTCTTAAAGGGGCGGTATTATGTGTTTTCCTGGCACATAATGCATTTTATAGCAAAACCAAGTAACTATGTTAAACTTGTCTAATAATCAGTGGAAAAATATTTTATTGACATTACAGCAATCAAACGTATATTATTATTGCTATTATTATTATTATTATTGCATGTTTCCTCTGATATCTTGATATTTTTATTTTTGGTGATGATCTCCAGATCTTTGACTTTAAAACACCTTCACTCTAATCTTTAGCTTCCTCCTGAGATTTTCTACATGTGCATCTTGAAGTCAAATCATAATTTGAACATTAACTATGATTTGCAATTCTAGTTTGAGACCATGACATGAGTTTTGTGTCACTTGTCGCATGATGGTTGGTGCCCTTGCAGAAGCTAGTCCTGTCTTATTTTAATGCTTGAAGGTAACGGCTATAAGTTGCTTCATTTTAAGAAAACCGAGACATGCGCGGTCCGTTTCCGTGTGCTAAAGGATCCCAGAGTTTAAGAGCTTTGAGGAGCTGGAGCTGCCGAAGCACTCGAAGGTGAAGAGGCAGACGAGCACACCCAACGCCTCGGACCTGGAGCAGCAGCCGGAGATCAGTGTGGAGGAGTGGCAAGACAAGCCCACCTATGAGATCCTGCAGAAGTTTCATGTAAGCTGATTGTTTCAGAAGAACAATGATCCGGATTATCACTGTGTTCTTGTTAAACAGAGAAATTATTTTAAAGAATCACATGTAAAACTTTCGATCAAATAGTAACATTTCAACTAAAATATGACCAGGACGAGGTTTTTTTAGCTGTTGCACCTTAATATCAAAATCAATACTCCAATTAGTAATAAACCATGAACAATGTATCGTTTTAAGTTGGTAAATGTTACCATCATTTATTTTTTTTCTCGTTTTCTGAAAAATATTGAGTTTGCATTCGAGATCACTCTCATCTTTGTTTATTTTGCTTGTCTGCGTATTTATGCAGGACTGCAACTGCTTGGCCAGTCAGGCTCAGCTCGCCTGTATCCTCCTCAGAAGAGAAGGTCCAGACTTCTTGGCAAAAGATGGTATGGACACACTGCAAATTAGTTCATAAATAAGAATCCTAGTAGAGCACCAGGAGAAATTATACAATAATCTTAGAAGACGATCGGTTAGCAGTTTTATACTGTTGATTCATGCAGTGGTTCCCAATTCTGGTCCTTTGGGGGACAAAAGTTGCAGCTTTCAGATGTGTTTCCGCTCCAACACATCCACAGGTCACACCAGATATTTACATTCACTGTAAATAAACTGCAGCCTATAAACCTGACCCAGTTCTACCAGTTCTATCTGGTAAAATGGGCCAAAATCCCAGCAAACTATGGTAAGAAGCTCGTGAAAAGAAATGTAAAATCTTTGAACCAAGTCATACAATTTAAAAGGTAATTTTACCAAATACCAAAGAAATCCATCTAGTAATCTAAATTTGTATAAATTAAGCTGAAATTAGAACTAAAATGAAATTTTTTTATGGAGGTGTGTTGGAGCAGGAAAGCATCTACAGTAAAACCCTCAGCATATCAAGGTGCTGGAGCTGGGATACGATTGGTTTAATGTTTATTCTAAGTTAATCTTACATGCTTTTCATATTCATTTCAGGGCAGAATTTAGAAAAAGTTATAAAATCAGCCATTTTTATGATTCCAGAGAACCTCATGGATGAACTGGAGAGAATCTACAGACGAGCCGGCAGCAGAAAACTTTGGTCTGGTATTCCCATTTCAACACACAAACGTAGTGTTTGTCCAAAACATGATCACAGAACATGTAGAGTCATTTAGTGGCCTTATGGCTTTATGAAATCGACTTCTTCTAAAAGTAGCTTGAAATGAATTTTGTTATTTCTTGTGTCTGTAGAAATTCATTTAATCACATTGTCCTGACTTCCCAAACTAATAAAACAAACTGTTACATGATGTGGATAAAACTACAGGCTGGCAGTGCGGCATGCTGCTGCTATTACCAAGAAGTATGCCAGCTCTATAGCCCCTCACATCACCACAATACTGGTTCATGGGAAACAGGTAAAGTTCAGCGGGCGACACAGTAAATGTTCCCGCATGTTTTAGCTGCCTAGCTAGCTGGCTAGCTGGAGAGCTGTGTGAGCTGTGTGTTGACCTGTAAGATTTCACCTTTCATTGTAGTCAGATTCTCGCTTTCCTTCTAAGCAAAAAAAACAAAAAAATTAAATTAAGATGTTCCTATTTAATTTTAAAAATAATAATTATAATAAGACATTTGTTTGTTATAATCAAAACAGTTGTAATTTTTTTTGTATGATCTAAAAACTTCAAATTAGAAAAACTGTGATTAATGTGAATAAAGACGACAGAAATAAAAATAATAAAATAGGTGAACATAAGACAGTAGCTGGTTACATGTGAACAATGTCTTTCTAAACATCATTTTTAATGTGAAATTCTTCAAACAGTTTTAGTCACCAACATTCACTCTGCTCTAATTTACCTAAAAAATAGATTTTTTTTCATTTGGCTATATTGTCAATTTGTTACACTGCTGTATTTCTAGAGCATTAACTGATTTAGGAACATTAAAACCTTGGCTCACACAGTCAGGATTTTGGCGAGCCAGCTAGGATGCTTGCAGGAACCTTGAGTTGGATGTAATCCAGAGCTGAGCTTGTGGTCAGTGTTGGCTTTCTCTTTACATTAAAACCACAGAGGCTGAACCCCTTCCTCCAAGTCCATTCCCAGTGTCTCAAAGGCTGGCTGTGCACTGCAAACTAAATAGATTTTGACTCTCACCCTAGATCATTCTATCTAAATACCTTGGGATGGCCGGAAGAGCTCTAAGTTATTGAGCGAACCAGTTTATAAAGTGGGAAAAAAGTAAACAACATTCTCATCCACGAAAGCAAAGATTGTCTACTCTTTACATTGTATGTTGTATTTTGTGTTTATTTTGGGTGTGGAATTGAAACAATGTCAAATTTCTATTTGAATTGTGGTTTGCTGCTGGCCTCATCCACAAATACTGACCAAATGTTGCAGGTGGTTGTCATATGAGTATTTGTTCCTCTCATCAGTGGCCAGTGCTTTCTGTGCTCATCATTTGTTTTCGTTATGCTTCCTGACATGACGACTTTTATTGTATGCTGTTTTATTCGTCGACATTTTCAGCCAAGAGAAATGCACTTATGGCATTTAAAGATGGAATAGTCTTTTTCTTTGTTTTGATTTGCTTGGTAGGGAAACTACTCCCATACTCAACTGTGTATATGCTCTCATATTTCTGACATGGGCCAGCAAGTGAGGCTTGAAATAGGTTTTCTAAGGATCAGTGCTTTGACAGCATACCATGCTTTTTAAACTTTAATGTTTTGTTGATTTCCCAGCTGTACCTTTGTTTTCCCCACAAATGTAATCATGAAATACAGCAACTTCTCAGGTAGAAAAATTGATTAGGACTTTTACTCGGCATGTAATAAGAGCAGGCTGTGCTCCAGCTTATTCATGACCTCATTCACGACGTCGTCCCACGCTTCCACCACTGCTGTGAGAAATGTAAATCATTTTTGTGTGTCATTAGTCATCCCTGGCTTTGTATTTAGATAACTGCCATCTCAGTGTGCCATTTTGTCCTAATAGGATTCCTGCAGACAAGAGGAAGCATCTAGCAGACCGCGTTGAGCCTCATGAATGATAAATTCAAACTTGCGTGAACATTAAAATATTTACTGGAAAGCAAACTTGATATTGGAACTTCCAGAATCAAAATGATTCGATGTGATTGGGATGAATCAATACATTGCTACTGTAGATGTTTTCTGTAACCCTTGGTGTTATTGGACTTTGTACAAAGGATACAAAGAAAGACGCTACAGTGCTTTGTGAAGGTCCACGTTTGTACATTTTGTCACAGATACAAACTTAAATATTTTTATTTGGTTTTTACTGTGATAAGCCAACACCAGCCTTTTGATAACTCTGGATCAGGAAGAAGAAGCTATAACAAGGTTAAATCAAAGGCAATCTGACTTTTGTTCAGTTTTTCCTGAATATGTTCCAATACCCCTCCAGGAGTCTTTAGGCCTTTCTCCAGAGGAAGTGCTTCAACCAACTCTCTCTCTGTCAGCCCTGGACAGATGGTTGCGACTTAAGAACGCATAAGGCATCAACTGGCACCAATTAAAACTATAGCAAGAGACTTCAGAGAAACTGGCCACTGAGGGGTACACCTGTAAAAGGACATCATCAGCACGTTGACCAAAGCTTTTCCGCGCTCACAGTCTGCACAAGTTCCTGTCGATGGAACACCCTGCCAATGAAGACAAACCCAACTTGGCTAGATCCGAACTAGGCAGTAACCGGCTAGAGTGAGACTTGACAATGGAGAGATGGCTTTTTCCAATTCTGTTGAGCAATATGTCTGCTTTACGTTCCTTATTCAACTGCGTGCCTCCAGAACTGACAGACTCCTGGATACGTGTCGAAACATCTTCAGGAGAAACTGAACAAAAGTCTGTTTACTTTCGATAAATCTTGTGCTACTTTATGTTGCCTTATCACGTAAAATCCCAATGAAATGCAATCAAATTTACAGTTGTAACATGAGAAAATGTTAAAAGTGGTTTAAAGACTTCTACAAGGCGCCGTACATATTAAAGTCCAAGCTGTAAATTTGTTACTTGTCCTAAATATCTCAAGAATGTTCTTGTGTCTTTTCGCCCATTAGGTCTGTTGTCCGTCTTGCTGCCAGTCTCTTAACTAAGCTAGTGGACAGCCTTGCCCCCAGTATTACTAGTATTTTAGTGCACGGCAAGCAGGTAAGTGGACACAGAGACAGAGGGGCCTGAGTAAAATCTACCCCTTCTCTAAGCGCAGTATGTTGGGGGAAACTGTTGGCGGCATGTTTGGCCAGTGATTTTAATGTTCACTGATTAGCAGAAAAAGGGAAATCTCGATGTGTACATCGCTGAAGGCTCCTCATGCTGCATCCTATGGGAACTATTTGGGCCAGCTGCTTGCGCATGTCCCTCATCAAAGCTTACATCGACTGTGTTTGGATCCACACTGTAGTTTCAGATGCAGCAAGGCAACAAGCATAACCTATCCCCTGTCCCCCATCACCCATCCCAACCCCCGTTTGGCAACACAATAATTTGCAACTTGTGTGGATACACGATTGACACACTGACTTGTGAATTGTGTGGATTCACCACATCATGCCGGATGCCTTTCAATGCATCATTCTCTCTCAAGTGGTATTCAGAGATTAGCCTCCTCTCGAGAGTTCCAGTTATCTTGCTGCATTTTTACCCTTCTGAACACTTTTAGTTATTTCATTATACTGAAGTAGCTCAAGGTGTGAATCTGCATATAGATTGCCAATGAGGCAAGAGGGTAGGCTCCTCTCAACATGATTGGGAAAGCCGATTTAAAATTGGAGACGGATGCCGCTGCTCTCCTTACAATAAAGTCTTAAGTAGAGGCAGAACGCGGCGCTGTCCCATTTGAGTCAGTTTTCATTCTGATTATATTTCACATTGTTACTGAAATGTGACAGCGCATCCTGCACAAAATCCAAAACTTCATTTCAGCTGCAGGCTTCCGCGCTTCGGCTCGGATCCGTTTAGATACTCGGATGAACGATGCGTCTACGTTTCGGAGTTTCATCAGACGAAGGCAAAAACATAAAAGCGTGTCCTCTCATCAGTGAAATTTGCCATGGTGTAATTTTCCTCTGATGCTCCTCCTGAGCAAAACTACAAAGGTGTCACATACTCTCTCACTTTTACTCAGAGAGAGGAGGCCAATTTCAAACTGAAGGAACAGGAGACATATTGAAATTGTCTCCTGATAAAGTGGTCTGCATAATAGCACATGATTTCTTTTTCTTTCTTCTCTTTTGCTGAAAACTTTGGTAGATTTTCAGCACTTTTTTTTTGTTTGCACATGATCACCAGGTGACCCTCGGTCTGTTTGGGCATGAGGAGGAGGTGATCTCCAACCCGCTGTCTCCAGGAGTGATCCAGGGCATCATCTACAGCAAGTGCTCTCCCCAGGGCGGGGAGAGGGAAGCTGTCCTCCAGCAGGAGCTGGTCATCCACATCGGCTGGATAATCTCCAACAACCCCGAGCTGTTCAGCGGCATGCTCAAAATCAGAGTCGGGTAGGACGATACCAGGCTGAATTTGAACCTCGAGCAGCTCTTATGTGTTTTACCAATTGGGATTTTCTCATGCAGCATGTTTGCCTAGATGCATTTTCCCCCTTCCTGGTGTTAGCCAGAGAAAAACTGAAGAAACCAATTGCTGTCAAATCCCTCTGAGATTCAGTAATGTGGCTTGTTTTCTGTGTTTCTCTCGCGCTCCAAATTACCCACGCTGCAATTTTCTGCGATTGGATTGAGGCGTCATGTTATCAGGAAAATTGAAAATGTTGAAAGTGCCTACAGGCTTGCGTATTGTGTGGGATTTTGTTAACTGCTCACCAACAGTGGCACGCTTTGTCTCACAGAAATGATGTTTAGCTTTGTGCCTTAATATCAACAAATCAAAGAGAAAATCCATCGTAGAAGCATTTCGGAACACAAAATGGTGACATTTTACCAACGATGGATCTAAATTTTAAACTTCTAGAAACATTTTCAGAATGTTTTGTAAATCCAGCTGACTGAATCCATAATTTGGTGCTTGAAAATGACTATATCCAGCTTTTATCTGCCACACTGGTGGTGTTTTTTTTTTTTTTTTGTAAATGTACAAACAGTTTAACTTATTAGAAAAAACCGGTGCAAAAACTTATGATGGTGGAAATTATTTGGAATATGGACATAAAAAACGTCACCCAAAGGCTTACGGTGATTTCATGTCTGCCTCCATTGATCTGATGAATGATGTCAGACAGTAATAAAAAACCCCAACAGGTTTGGTGCATGTTTTGACCTAAAGGAACATCAGCTTTAATGATCTACAGCAGAGTGCTAGAAGTTATTTTTTTTTTAAAAAACAGTAAAATCAAAGCAAAGCAACTTTGATGTCTAGTTGTTTTATAGCAGTTATGGTTTAAAAGTTAAGTGTATTCTTGTGTTGAAATGTGTAAACTAACTGGACCAATCCTGACTCCCAAGTGCAAGAAAAGAGGAAAGTTTCAATTGCAGAAAAACAGCTGCTGTTCTTCCCATAAAGAGGAACCAATGGTCCTTTCTGCTCTGAGTTCGTCCTACTTCTTCCAGTGTGACAAAAATAGGCCCTGAAAACTAATCTGATTCCTGGAAATGGTGCCTGCAGTTTTCTTTGTAAGAATAAACTGTGTATAAAGATACTAACTCTGTAAGCAGTGGTTGAATAGAGGCCATTTAAAACAGCATCTGCAGTATTATTTAAATTGGTTGTATAAAAGGAGGGCAAATGGGAATCTCAGCACATAAAGGCCCCAGCTGGATACTGGTGTTAGATGTTTGTGACCTTCAGACCCTCAGGCAGCGCTTCACAAAAAAAACAGCGTTTCGATCGATATCAGCCTCAGCAGTACATTGGAAATGAATCGCTACTTACAGCTGAGCGCTGCATCCTTGAATCTATCCTGATTGTGTCATTTGGAAGTAGAGAAATGAAAGACAAAAGGTACAATCATACAAGAGGTGTAGAAACCCGGTAAGAAAAGACCATTATAAAGGAATTAAAACAAAGAGTAAGAATAACGAGTCAACACTTCACCTTAGGTCGAAGGTCAGAGAGCAGAGGTGGCATCACTTCTGAACTTGTGTTGTGTCTTTAAAAGAAGTGTAGGGATCCAGAACGTATGGATCTGCAAAGAAGTTGATCTTCTTTTCTAAAGTTTCACCGGGTGGCATCAGGCAGAATGAAAAAGTAAGATGTCCATCTACACAGACTTGTGGTACGCATTGAGTGAGATCAGTGAGGGTCAAGAAGTTAAGCTCTGGTTTTGATCATGTCCTCATTGCGATGCGATGAGGTCGCATTTGTGATCTCTAATATAATTCGCCTGTTGTGTGGATACCAAGCTGGATCGTTCAGGCCATGAAGCATGAGCTGAAGATCCGAGCTGGAGACCTGACAGCCCAGGACATCTACCAGCTCTCTCCCAGCGACATCAAGCAGCTGCTGCTGGACGTCCTGCAGCCGCAGCACACTGCCAGGTACGCTGAATAAACAGAAACGATGCGTGATCCGACAAAATCCACGCTTTTACTTTCCATGTAAACATACCAGAGCTTCTTTGGTAGCTCTGGTATGTTTAAACATCTTCTTTGATGTTTAACTGTTTTATCTTCTTCCCTTGGTTTATATCATATCATCTAATTAAAGCAGGAGCCAATTTCCCTTAGGGAATTAATAAAGCTTTATCTTATCTAATTAACTAGCATTGACTGAAAAACAATATTTTTTTAAAGGACAACAGCTGCCCTTATTTTGAGGATGTGATCTCATCAGGCTCTGGGTTTTTTTTTACCCCAGGTCTTGGCTGAACAGGCGTCAGATCGACGGCAGTCTGAACAGAACCCCTCTGGGGTTTTATGACCGTGTGTGGCAGATCCTGGAGAGGACGCCTAACGGTATCGTGGTGGGTGGAACTCACCTCCCACAGGTACGTAATCCTTTTACAGTGGAGGTAGCCATTAGAAGATGAGTACACTGTGGTCAAAATGGTCAGCAACAATGCTATATTGGTCTTGGGGCCCAAGGCATTTCAATTACTCCACTACGCCGTCCTGACTCAATAGCTGTGTTTCCAGCAACGTTTTTTTATCTGCATTTTAAAGTATCGCTTTAGGAAAGGTTGATGAAAATGTCTAAATTCTAAATAAATTCCTCAGTCTTGCTTGAGGTGTTTTTTTTTTTTCCAAAACAATTAGTGTCTTAAAGGGGAGATGGAAACATATTTGCCGTAGTGAACATTTACCTCGTGACTGATCCTGTTTCTCCTTTGTCTACGTCTCCAGACAGCATGTAACATCGCCAATACGACTCAACTTTTTGCAACATTTTAAAAGTTTGTTCAAAATTTGCATCACAATCTGTTGGAAAAATGCCAACGCAAAGCAGGACGGACCTTTGTTTTTTATTTGGTTTGAACCAAATCGAAACTTGGACCAGGCAACGTTTTTCCACTTTGTTTTTGTTTAACGTTGTTACTAGCTGTTATAGCATCATACATAATGTTTTACTTCCTGTAAAACATTATGTAAATATTATGTAACAAATGGAAAATGCATCCTACCCTGCTAGATACAACAGTGCATGACTAAGGTCTCCTCTGTCATTATGCAGCAACCAACACTGTCAGACATGACGATGTACGAGATGAACTTCTCCCTGCTGGTGGAGGACACACTCAAGAACATTGTCCTGCCTGAGTACAGACAAATCATTGTAGAGGTGAAGAACCCCGTTAACTAACACCAACAAACATGCAGCAAGTAGAGCTGAAGCAAAATTAGCTTTAAAAGCAATGATAATCTTTGTATTTTCAGCTCTTTTAATTGTCTTTTGCAATCCTGTCCACCATTAGCTGCTGATGGTGGTGGCCGTAGTGCTGGAGAGAAACCCCGAGCTGGAGTTTGGTGACAAGGTGGATCTGGATAATCTGGTGAAGGAGGCGTTTAACGACTTCCAGAGAGACCGGAGTCGCTTTCAGGGGATGGAGAAACAGGTACGGAAGCCTCTGAGGGACCTCTCTGGTTAAACTTGTTGCATACCAAACTACAACTGCTGTAGCAAGTCCCTAACTGTGACTGTTGACCCCAGGATGACATGGAGGTATTCTACAACACACCGCCTCTAGGAAAGAGAGGGACCTCCAGCTACCTGACCAAGGCAGTGATGATTCAGCTGCTGCAAGGAGACATGAAGCCCTGCAAGGATGACCCGTGTGCTGTTAGTTAGATTTACAGCATGTAAAGTCGTCATCGCTATTTTGCTTCACCTTGATTTCAGTGCTTACTTAGATTCCATTGCTTGCTTTGGAATCCTTTGAAATGTTGAAGTATTTTTTTCATAGAAGTCCAAAAGGTGTGTGTTGGTCACCTGGTTCTTCAGAATCACTCATGTTGCTCACAAACAAAGCTCAGGAGGAAGTGTTCTCTGTAATCTAGCAGATTATCATTGAAATTGTGAGCCTACCTATGTGTTCTGTACTAAGGGAGACTAAATATGTTTGACTGATGACTTAAATTAGAAAGCAGTTAACTTTGCTATTGTTTTCTGCCAGTTTCACAGGAAATAAACTGTTAGACTGACCAAGAACCGCCACACCTGACCTTTTTTTAACCTATACAGTTTTGTGTGTTATTCTTCTCAGCACGTTGATGTTTTAGTGTTTAGCGTAGCATGTTGAGTCCTTTTCCATTCTGTCATAGATTGCAGGGAAGAGTTTCTGAATGTAATTAACTATAAAACAGCTTTCAGAAGGGCTCTGCATGACAATGACTACTGCTCATGTGAAGTTTTTGGGCTGCGTACCCTTTAGACTTCACTGTATCTGTGAAACAATGTGCTTACATCCGTTAGCAGAACTGATTAAAGCTCTAAACACACTTCTTTGGATGCCATCACTGTGATGAGTCTAACTACAGTCGTCAGTGTTCATCAGAGCTTTATCGTGTTTGTTAGTGAACCAGATCTGTAAAAGACGTATTTTTATCTCAAATAAAATGATAGAAACTAAAAAAATGTTCCTCCGTTTGTCTTTCCATCAGTGTGCGGGGGTGTGTGTGTGTGTGTGTGTTTACGTGTTCTGGGAGCTTGTAACTTGAACATTTCTTCAATTTTTCTGTTTTACAGCCACACACTTCCATGTGTTGTTCTTGGATTTGTGAAGTGAAAATGACACATAGTTTTCAAATTTAGCTGAAGCATCTTTTGCTGCTGCAGACATGTTAAGATTTCTCATTTAGAGACGGCGGTTATGGTCCAGTCTTTGTACAATAACTCAAACTCAGACATACTGATTGGAGAGCATCTGTTAAACTCAGTTTTGAAGTTTTACCGCAGCTTTTCAGTGAGGCTGAAATGTAGACTTTGACTAGGCCATTCGAGCATGTGGAAATGTTTCAATTGAAGCTGTTGGATTGTAGCTGTGGTTGGAGAGTCAAGTTGTTCTGGTAGAAGGTGAGCGTTGGCTCCAGTCTCAAGCCGTTTTCAGACTAAAAGGTTTTCTGCCAAAGAAAAGCAAACCCACAGGATGATGCTGCCACCACTATTTGTTACTGTGGAGACGGTGTCTTTAGGGGGACACCATCTCCACAGTGCGTAGAAAATGGACACTGCATTTTCCATGCAGGTCAAAATGTTAAAATTTGTTTTGTCTGACTAGACCTCCTCCGTCCATTGATTTTATTTCTTTGCTGGATTTTATTTTTGGGTTATCAGAATAAATACAAACGAAAGCCGCACTTTTCAGAAACCATTTCACAATTTTCTTCACAGTCATATGCACACCCCCAGTGTCCATCACATAAATTACCACTGAAATTAGACGTTTATTGAAACTGACAAAATGAAATGGAAAAAAAAATAAAATGCTCAAGGTATATAGATACATTTCCAAGGCCTTGGATATTTTTCACAAGTCTCCAAGTCAGCAGCACATCTGGATTTGCTGCCCTGCAAGATTTACCGAGAGTCGGAGAGGTGGGCGAGAGTCTGAGGATAAGATGAATGAGCTCTGTCTCTTTCTCAATATATTCAGATCAACTCAGAACCCGAAGAGAGGAGTTCTTGTCTGTCTTCTTTAATCAATCTCTTTTACATAAAATGGCTCCCATAGGATTTTAGAAAGACTTTCAGATTTGTTGCCAATTAGTTATACTCTTCTGAGGGTGTTATCTCTGGAAAAAAAAAAAAAAAGCTGACTGTTTTCCAGCAGCAGGGATTTTAAAGAGGGAGCTCCTCTTATAAAGATAAATTACTGTTCAGAAGGCACAGTTGTAGGTCTTCTGTTACTTTACAAACCATAAATAACTGGATGATGTCCCCATCCGCCTGACTGCTGCACGATTAAAGAGCACTCAGAAGCAATCCAGAGACATTATCCTTGATGTAACGTTGCTCTGCTGATTAACTTTGAAGAATGATTAATGCTCCATTGAGCCACTAGGATGCAGCAGCGTTCGATAAATCAGACTGTTTAAGCCTGATGTTTCAAAAAATGTGATTGTATTTATCATGAATAAGAGAATTAAAAGACGGATAACCAGTAAAATTGTGTGAAAGTATTCTGTGGTAACATTAAATATAATAAAAATTTAAAAAAAACTTCTTTCTGAGCAAATATATCAGGTTTCACCTTTCAGACAGCTTTTAGCGTTGATGCTAATTTTAGCTTATACAATATTGCTTGCATACTGAATGGAGTAAGTCCATGTTAGTGAACACATTAGTGACACCCCAGATGCTATTTAACATTTTAGGTCACTTTAGCTTATACAGACTTACTAACTTACTAAATGAACTGAGTCAATCCATTGCATCATTTTTGCTAACCATTTTTAGCTATTGTTTTTGCTAATATTAGGTTATACACAGTTTGAATACTAGATGTAATATGTTGCTGGAGGCCAACGTGCCACTGATAGCCTACATGTTACTGACGTCATGTTTAGATTATTTTTGAACCTCTATATTTATCTAAAACAAACTCAGAATTAAACTATCTGTTGTTTTAAACGTTTAGGCTTTGAAATGTGAACTTGAAGCCAGCTGAACCTTACTCAGCATCAGAACCCTAATTCAGGTCCAACCAATACGCACACTATAAAATGTTATAGTTTTGTATTCATTATCTTCCTTCTAGTACAGCTCAATCTGCATTGTGCAAATATCAAGGTAAAAACGTGAGTCTTCTATGGAAAAGTAGAATCGCATCGAAAGAAATTTGCTCTTGTTATTGTAAACAAAGAAACTGTTTCAAAAAGTAGAATTTTATTTTATTTTTTTTAAGTCTGAAAATTTATTTGAAAAGAAAAATCTTTTGACAAAACAAAATCTGGAAATAATCACTTGAAAATATATTTTTTTAAAAAGCAAACGAGACAGATGTATGTTCAACCGTTGGATACACATTGAATTACTCTCAAAACGTTTTTGATGGATCATTTTATGATCATGTTATGTGCTTTCAATAATATTGCAACACATTTTTCTCCACACCAGTCTACCCAACACCAGAAGAAAGTGAAATCAAACATGCCAAGTATGAGGTACATCCTACAAGTGACTGTGATAACGAGACCAAGGGAAAACATGCAGAAATGTTTCTCACATCTGCTTTTCTCTCCTGTGTTCACATTCTGTTCGTTTTTGTCAATGTGTCATCGCACACGCACACACACACACACACATACACACAACCTCCAGCTTGTATTTATCTGTTGGTGCATTCTATTCACAGAGATGAGCATAATCACAGATGACAGACTCATGGGGTGTGCTGTGACGGACTGCTGAAATGGAGAAAGTTCCTCCCTTGGAATCACACATCTGCACCTCTCACACACCTCCTGCTAAAACACGGGCAGACGTCCTCCCTTGGTGGCTTTGGGGTCGGAGGCGTGTGTGAGCAAAGAAAAAGTGACTCATTATTATGTGCGGTGGTGTAGGCTGACAGGTTCAGGGGAATTAATGCAGCTGTTCCACAGGTGGTTGTCATCCATGTATCACACAGAATGAACTGACTGAAAAACACATGCTGGCTGGTGATGTTGCTAAAACATCTCTTTCTATCTTTTGAGGTGTGTGGCAGCAGATCATTCTGCTGGTCAGACTCGTCCAAACTGTTTCCACACATTTAAACAGTTGTCTAATTCTGTCAGAGTGCCACGTCCTGTTGATCTCAACTTCTGCTCTAGATATTCCTGACTCTAAGATCCCTGACTCTTATCTATAAATTCAAATATTTCACAGAGAACTGCTAAGTCCGTCGTCTGAAAATGAAAGGATTATGGTAGACCTACCATGACGGTCTACCTAATCTGAGACTCTGGTTAAGAAGAACATTAAGGATAATTCCTCAAAAGGAACAATAAATCTAAAAAAATGACCAGAAGATCAGTTATAATTGAGAATCTGAGAAAATGTTGAAAATTTAAGTTCACAGGCATTCTTCATCCAATGATGTCTGGACATGCTCTCATTTGGCGTAATAAAATGACTGCTGAATTATTGAACTGTAGGTGAGCTATTTTACGAAAAAAAAGGGAATAAAAATCAGTTTCTTGTCGTGCTGCTCATGTAGAAATGTGATTTTTGTAACCTAGGGACAGTATTTGTCACTTGGAGGCTCCATATTCAGTACCAGCACTCTTGTGCTTTGGGATCAATAATAAAAGAAGCTTGGCGGCACATTTGGCCTCAGTCCGTAGCTTATTTAAAAGACTGTGGTGACTAATATAAAGAATGAGGTATCAAAGGTACCTCCATCAAATACACTTTGACAGGTGTGTTGTTTCCCAACATCAGGGTTTATCCCAATGTATTATAAGCCTGGCAGTAGACATGCTTTACTAGCCCCACCTGAAGACTTGGGGGGCCTTAAGGAGCCGCTGACTTAATTTTGGAATAAACGAAAGTGCAAATAATTAATATTCAGTTTAATTGTATTTTTTGATTTGTTGTTTTTAAGACTAGTTGTGGGCTTAAATAGCATTTCACTTGCGATGTTTTCCTGTAATATTACCTAGTAATATTTTTACTTTTCCTTTCTACTTAACATCTTTTAATACGAAAACACAATGGACCCGACAACCAGGCTTAGCAAGTTTTCTGGGGGAAACCCAGCAACATAATCAGGTTTTGCAGGTTTTGATAAAACATCCTCACATAATTAGCAGCCCACTCAAATGCATTTTATGTCCTTACATAATAAACAGCTAATGCAGACTGCTAAATATTCACAGCAACTGATGAAAGGTAGATTATGCTGACTTCAACAACTGAATAGACCTTGTAAGTGCTACAGTATCCATGCATCTGCTTATCTGGACTTGGGTTGCTGGTGCAGCAGGCTAAGCAGGGAGTCTCAGGGGAGCTAGCCACTTGGACCAGCTCCTCTGGGGGAATCCCAAGGCGTTCCCAGGCCAGACAAAATGACCCTTTTCCACTGGCTCTAATGGTCCCGACTCCACTCTACTCGGCTTGCTTTGCAAGCGTTTCCACTTGCATTTTTTTCAGGTCGATCTCTGCTTTTTTGGTTCCTGCTTTGGAGTAGGGCCGGCAGGGCCAGCCCTACTTGTGTGGATGACGCAAGATTCACTCCTGTGGGTGTGGTCAGACGGGAGCAAAGAGAGAAGAACAACAAACAGCTCAAAATTGAAAACACGCTACAACACAGAAGTGATGGAGTCCTGTGACGCTACAAGTAAGCGGTGAACAATGAGATGCCGGCTTTTCCGTGCATCGGACTTCAATATTCAGCATCAGCTTGATGGAGCAATGAGGAATTAGTTGTTTTTGTTGACATAGTGATCAGAATGGAAAGCCTCAGTTAGCCGCTTCAGATCCTGACCCATCCCCCCAGTTAACCCAACTCAGATGCAGAAAAATGTCACTGCAATCCAAACAGCTCTGTGATGTTCAGGTGAGCAGTGAGTGGATATATCTGTAAGAAAAAAAAAAAAAAGCTCAGCTCTCTCTTCTTCTTTGGTCTGGGGAAAAATAAAGCGTTCAGTCGAATAGTAACGAAGCACAGCACATAGCGCCTGGAGGCGAGGAGCTATACCCCCCACCGCCAGGAGGCGACACCCTGTTACAGACCGAGCCGGGTCTGTGGAAATGAGTTCACTTCGAAGTAGACCCGAGTCAGGCCGGGCCGAGTAGAGTGAGGCTCCTGAAGTAGAGCCAGTAGAAAAGAAGCAATAGTCCCTTCAGCGTGATCTGGGTCTCCACCCAGTGTGACTTGTCCAGAAACCTCAACAGGGAGGCGTCCAGGAGGCATCCTAACCGGATGGCCGAGCCACCTCCACTGGCTCCTCTCGATGTGAAGAAGCAGCAGCTTTACTCTACCAGTTCAAACTCGGCTGCAGACTACTCCAGTAAAAGCTGGATATTATGACCTGATGGAGCCTATAGGACCACAACATCTGCAAAAAGCAGTATTTTACAGTATTCTAAACTATAATATTTCTCAACCCATTACTCTATGTGTAAGGAACTGTTGCTTTAGAGCAGCGCTTCCCAACCATTGTCCTCAAGGCACACTATTCTGCATGTTTTAGATGTTTTCTTGCTTTAATACTCCTGATTCAGATTATTTAAGTTCAGCAAATGGCTGTTAATCAGCCATCAATTGAAATCATGTGTGCTAAAGCAGGAAAATGGCTAAACATGCAGGACAGTAAGAAGGCCAGGGATAAAATGTTCTACCTCACCACCTACCTTACCCTGTCAGAGAGAAGCTCCTCACAGTGGGAAGCTGACAGAAAAGAAAAGGGAGATGAAGGGACTGAGAGGCTGAATGTGCCAGCCTCACTTCTACCAGACGTCCCCTGGGAGACTGTGGTTACCCTGTAGTAACTTGCCATCATCAGTGTGTATGTGAACGGGAATGGCTGATTTCATTGTAGAGGATCTTTGAAGATAAATTTGTTAATCAATCAACAACTGTAAGGCGCCCAGAGCAAAAGAACCACAAATATCCACGTCCCTGCTTCTGTGTGATGGTTGGTATACAGTAGTGATGGGTAAGTGAGGCGTCATGTATCGTTTCGACCCATGGCAAAACTGCATTGATACTGTGTCGATACTGTGTCACTGAATACTGACACCTGCTGGACATTAAAAATCCCTACAGGCAACGTAGTTGACAGACTGATTTGATGACCTAGTCCAGTGATTCCCAGCCACCGGGCTGCGCAAGAAATAATTAAATATTTCTGTTTTATGTATTATTTGAGTCTGGAGAATCTTTTATTTAGATGAACCGTCTCATTGCAGAGAAACGAGCTCAGGGCTCCATTAGTCATTATCGTGAGTTAAAATTTTCACGAAAGTAAAATGTTCGTTTTTATCTAATTTTGAAGGGATATATAATCGTTACCATAGCGACCAAAGTCAGAGAGCGTGATAAAAGACAAAAGCAGCTGTTCTATTTGCTGCACTAGGATTTGGAGGTGAGTTATATTTGAATAAACATAACCACATATAATAAACATATATAAAAATGACCTTTACATATAGTAATAAACATTTCCACATATCACCTCCGAATTCCACCGGAATCTCAGTTGCCATGTCAACTGTTTGGGATTCCCGACCACACACTACAGGACGTTGTAAGATTGGCGTAAAGGGAAAATCGGGGCAAAAAAAAAAAACAACAAACAAAAAAAAAAGGCTTTAGCGGGAACACCAACATGCAGAAGCATTATCTGGCGGGTAAATGCATCCCGTTGACAGATTCGCTTCCTTATAAACAGTTTGGTGGCCCGTGTCATTTAGAAACAGTTCCTGTATCGGTGACGTGACTTGCTGAAAGCAATAAGCGCACCGACACGGGGTTTTGTCTATGGGCTTGACACATGCGCTGACGCATCGGTGTTGCCGGACCCATCACTACCGTGTTTCCCCGAAAGTAAGACAGTGTCTTACATTCTTTTTACCCCCAAAAGTACCAATATGTCTTACTTTCGGGGTATGTCGATTTTTGTTTTAACCATAAAATTAACATTTATTAATAACCTGAACAGTAATGGCGATCGGATCAATTCCTCTGCGGTGCTGGGTAGAGGTGTGGCTTCTTCTTCCACATGCAGGAGCCGCTGGGCCAATC